>CAJUYG010002372.1:15653-36807 GCA_910591675.1 Galerucella calmariensis | reverse complement strand
GTCCATTTCTAATATAAATTGAAATTTCCCGAAACGATTTTTCTCTAATATGTTCTACCACTCAACAGTTGTATTATCTTTGGGATATAATCTTTTAATTTTAAAGGGTTCATTATTTTTAATCGAAAAAAGTATTTTTTGCACGACGATATTTTGTTCATAGTTGGTACTGGTATATTGTTCCAATAGCCTGCATCAATGTACCATTCCAGAACACCTGACTCTGACAGGTCGGCCATATTGAGCTGGGTTTTGTCAATTATATAATATATTATACAGGGTGGGGCAATCTTCTGACATCGGAAGATTACATCGTTGTGGTGAGAGATAGAACTTTATAATTTTGTGTGAGCTAATACAGTTACTGAGGGCACATTTTGAAAATACTTTCGATTCTACATGGTGTTCCAAAACTACGTAGCAGCACAAACTTACATTTTTTTAAATAGAACGTACTATATTTTGTTCAAGAATCGAAAAGATCTCACCAAGAGCGTTACAAAAATATAGCATTCTAATATATTATAAGGGTGTTTTACAGAGATATGGCCAATTATTAGCAAAAAAGACCTCTTCTTTAACACTCTGCAAAACAGTAAATTGAAATAAATCAACAGGTCTTTGTATTCAAATGTCATACACACATCATTGGCTGTACTCAGTATTAATTACTTTTTTTTTATCTGTGGCTTCTTTAATACAGGTTGAAACAAAACGCAAATCAAGCAATATCTCAAAATTTTCAAATGAATCACCCTATAAGTCTTTTTACAATTTGTTAATACAATTAATAAACTTTCAAACCATGTAGTACACTTAGGGCATAAGTTGATGGAAAATCGTAGATATTTCATTATAATGGTCAAAAACAAGTATTTTACGTACACAAATTAAATGGTATTAAATTTTTACATGCAATATATTGTGAAGTTTAACATTTCTAAGGCATAAATTCTAATCGTAATTTTGGATGCATCTAAAATATCTTCGACTTCTACTCTTACCATTAGAGGAAGGAAAGAATAATTATGTTGGAAGAAATATTTTTGTTTACTTTAAGTAGGCTAATGTCATTGCAGTACTAATGAATATAAAAGCAGTTTGTAGTCTTTAATAATTACTTTAGTCATCACAAACAGTATATCTTAGTTATGTAAAATGCAAGCTTGTATTTTATTTCCCAACTTTTTCTATTTTTGAAAAACTAACAATCATGAAAACCAACATTATAAGAACACACACATTTACATAAATAAACATTACATACAATTCTTTTCAAAAACGCGGATCTTACTTTTCCCAACATAGCTGGAGTTATTGTGGAAAATGCGTTACGAATGTTTGTTTTTGGTGGTGTATCGTAACTGCGTATTAATTTGTTCATCACAAACAGTAACAATTTTCATTTTATTTTGTTTTTTTTGCCAACCATGTTTCGATGTGAAGCAGCGTGTTATATATTTTTGGAATCCTAAGCAAGGGAAATCTGGAAATTGACAAAAAGGGGGGCTCCATAAAACATGGCGATGACGTAATTACACGAAGGTGGTACACCTAATAATTATTCAGATGATAATGATAACAATAGATTCATGCGCTGCTTTATGAACGTGTTTGTCACACTCATTTTGAAATTGGAGAGGATTATGTAATATTATATGAACAGTTCCACCAAAGAATACACCAATAAAGGAGAGCTCTAGATATTTCGTACAGGAAGAAAAATTCTTATAAATCATATATCAAGTTAATCAGATCAGAATTATCAGAAAAACAAAGCAACTACACAATCCAAAGGGAGTTTCAAACATATTTTTTTAAATTTTCACTTCTTTCGCGGTTTTGTGAAAAAACTATGCGGGCTGGAATTTATTTTGTACACAAATTAAACAGAAAGTTTCAATGACTGTACAAGTAGATATATTTAGTCTTTTTTGTAACAAGGGATTTTTGACAGAAGTTCGAACAAAAACAATAAATAATGTGATATCAAAGGATTATAAACTGCCAGCACAGTAGTCTATTTAAAATAAACTTTCAAGTGATTTCAACTATGAGCAAAGAGGAGTTTTATATCTAAAATGCTCCGCTACAGAGACTTCAGATAAAATAAGAATTTTTGGTAAAATCAAATATCATGTTATAATTTGTAGAGGTAATACAATTTTGGATAAAAGTATCCGTTTCAAATTGAATCGATGCTTTAGCAGTTCTAGCACCATTTGAAATTATTTTTGGATGAAGTAAAATTGACATGAGACATATTTTTACAAATAAAAAACATATCGTTAACTCAAACAATATATTTTTTATGGTAAAGAAATATATTTTTTCTCCAAATGATATTAAAAGCGGCCTTTTAATGACACTTGGCAGGCTTAGAAGTTGTACTTTTAATGCCTAGGCAGAAAAAGTTCACTTTTACTGCCTAGGCAGAAAAAGTTCGTTGCTAGGCAACCTTCCAAGTAATAATTTAAATCAAACTGGTTATTAAAATTGACAATGACATTAAGAAAACTCAAAATGATGCTGATGATAATAAACTGGTTTTATTGCATTAAAACTACAAACTACAACACGAAATTTTTATTTATTAGATATATTTATGGTGAATTGTGAGCAATTATTTAATACAATTGAACTCTGTCCACTTCCCTCCTTTCCAGTAAAATTAACAACTTTTGTATCCACACTTGATACTCCGGAAACGCCAGAAAATATTTTATTGCCGATGTTCGACTTATTGGCTAACAAGTCCTCAATATAGCCCTCCGCGACAGCGGAAGACTTCCATTCTCCATCTTGAAACAACATTGTTATGTCCCCACCAGAATGCACCAGCAACGTGGCCGAAGTTCTGCAAAAGCAGTGCCCGGTATACTCTTTAGCATGGGATATTCCCAGAAAAGTAGCAATTTCTTCTGGCATTTTACCGAATTTGTGAATGCCAATGAATTGATGATGTGCTTAACCGTTCGCATACTTATAGAAGACACGCCGATTATTTAAATTCGAGGGTCTGGAGGCTGCATATTTTCTGTGAACGATCAAATATTCCGTTACTACAAAAGATCTTGATCTTTTGGTCTCAGTATTTGGTAGCATAATTAGCAATTTGTCGCCCATATCATTTATATCATCTGTTTTCATTTGCAAAAGCTCATCACATCTACAAGTCCCAGCGACTGCAACAATAAGTACAACCTAAAATATAAATTGAAAATTAGTTCTTTAATCCATAATAGATCATTTTCAATATATTCCCAGCTTCGTACACAAATACAGTTCATCTGGGGCATCTCATGAAAATTTCTTGATTTCTTCTCTTTGAAAAACTCGGTATTTTTTTGCATGGAAACCGTCTGACTGGCGTTTCAAAAAAGCCCGAAACTTCAGGTATTTTGCCAAATCAATGTTATTTTTTATGTTCAGGGTAGCTTTCAACATCGAATAGGTAGACCATAACGTTGAAGGCTTCATTTTCTTTGAAATATCGGAAAAATAGACAATCAGCACATTTTCAGAGAAAGATCCTATATTTTTCTTCTGTCTATATTCCATGAATCTGCTGAGTTCATATACAGTTCTTGATTTTTCCGGTAAAAGGTTAAATTCCACATCTCGCGCCTGGTCTCTTATCTCAGGTGGTGTTAATCGCATCAATTCATCCTCACTTTGCATCAGTGAATCCATTTCTAACGTGACAACTTTTCAAAATTGACAATGACAAAGTAAACAGTAAACAAACATATTCAACAAACGTCATTAGCGGTGAACATAGTAACGTAGGGCCCAGTTACATTTGATAAAATCATTTAGTTATTTGGATATTGATAATGAAACGCAATTTGAATATGAAAAAGTCGATTTTGCTTGGAACTGGAACAAATTTTAAGAAAAAATTATATGTTTCACACGGCAGAAAGGCAGATTTAATACCTTGGCTGGTTTCAACACCAGCCGCGGCATTAAAACTTGTGCTTTTATGCCTAGTAAAACAAATAACTATTACCGAGACAATAAATTTTTTTTATGATAAAGAGATGTCATTCTGCCATATAATAATTTATCTTATGATGAAACAATATTGTTAGCCCGCAAAAATAAGTATTTGTTATTGGAAAACTGCTTTATTTAATTTAAATGCTTCCAAAGGTTAATATAACTATTTTGTCATTGTTCCTTAATAAATAATATTCGAGACAAACATGAAACATTTTCACAAGAATAAATATGATTTTCGATAGATAATTAATTTTATTAATGACAATGAATATGGTTTTATTCATAGGTAATATTACTTCCCGAACTTGAAACAAATCCTTTCTTAACGATAAATTGAATATTACTTAGGCCATATGGAAAATCATATTTATTTGACATAATAAGATTTTAATTGTCACATATAAATCTTTTTCTCGTTGTGTTAGAGTAAAAACAACTCAATTTCAACAATACCATTCAAAATTCCTTCCTCCTTCCAATTACCTAATAATTCCATAAATTCATCGGAGATAAATCACCTTGCAATTTCCGAACTCATTTTATCAATTTTAAACAATCTCATTAAACTCACAATGATGCCGGCACTAACCGGCTACGTTGAAACATTATATTAGTTGCGGTATGGACATTCGCAGGTCTAAATTGGAGCCTACTTTTAAATTACGATTACTTGGTAAGTACTTTCCAGGAATCAACGTAATAACGATAAAGTGAGGTGGGCATATTTGATGTGAATAATGGAAGGTATAATTTTCGGCGAGTGCTTACAAGGGCTTTTCGGTTAAATGTTATTTTATACGATGACAAATTAAATCGCCTTGAGTAGTAAAAGTTTCATTAAAGTTGAGTTCACTATTAAACTGAGATATTGTTATTTATTGAAGAAAACTATACCTACTCGTAGATCTATTGGAAATTGGAGATTTCTAAGCAAAATATACCAATCAATATACGTCATTATTACCTACGAATTATTTGAAAGTAGCTCCTTGAGAAGCACAAAATTTCTGAAGAATCGGACGTTTTCATGCTCGAGTAAATCTCGTTGAACTCTCGAGATCTCGCCCAGTTTTTGGCCGAAATCTCGCGAGAACGAAATTGTATTATTTTAACAAATTATGGCATTTATGTACGGAGAAGAATACATACATGAAAAATTAGTATTTCCTAAGCATCTCAATAGGCAAAATATACAGAGTGATTCATTTAAAAAAAACAAGTTTTGAAAGATCAGAAAACAATGTGAACACCTCCATCATATCGGTCATATCAAAAAAGATCCGTGCATATCAAAATTTATAAAAATCTTGCGATCCATTTCTTAGATAAATGGGGCGCTACACATTCAAAACTCGCTCTATATACACAGCACAGAGGGTATTTCATGAAATATTGATATTTCGTTTTTTGAAATCGGAGAAGACGGTATTTGCATCAATAATTCCTCAAAACTTAATGGGATTGATTTTCTATTGATGGCACTCCCAATAATGATTGAAACATTCTTCTCATCATTAATGCTCTCTTCAACGTAACCAGCCGCCAAACTTGCCAATTTCCATGCTACTTGTCGTTTTAAGGACCTTTCATCCACTTACACCTTAATATACCAATTAACCAATACACTTTTGTTATCGACAACATTGTCACAGAAATAACTATACACAGTGCTATTTATAAGATGCGACAAAGGGATTCCTGCACAAAACTGTCAAACGCTAGCTAACTTTTTTTATTTTAATAACGTTAATGAAAACTAATAACTGATTTGGAAAAAGTTGTTGAAAAATAAGTTCAAATGCACTTTCAGTTCTCTTAAATTCGCTCTGGTTTAATGAAAAACAAAATGGAAAAAATTTCACCCCAGTGGAGAATCGAAACTGAAATATGATCAGGTTCATGCTTTAAATTATCTGTGCACCTAGCCGTGTAGCTATTTCTTAGACGGTTAAGTATTTGAAAGTGGTATGAATATGAAGTTCGACTTTTTTTAAACATAATCTTTCCAAATCAGTTATTAATTTTTATGAACGCCATTTGGTGAAAAAACCATTTAAAAGTCCTTAAGACTTGTTTGTAAATAGGTGTTGTTATTGATAAAGATTTGAATTTTAGAAAACATGGTCGTCATGTTCATAGTAAAATTAGTGAAAAAATCAATTATTTCAGGAGAATAACTTCAAATCTATCTCTAGTGACAAGAGTTGGATTATATGAAACTATAATTATATTATTCAAGCCAGTATTAGAGGTCTAAGTAACATGTTTCACAAGATAAAACAATGAGGATTATCTTAGGAGTGAATACATACACTGGTTGTATTGAAGATATGCTTGACCGTTTAGAATTTATAAGTGTACCAAAATATATGTTCAACAAAATTACGTTTTGTTGGAGATATACATACTTAAGACACTAGAACATCTAGAAACATATACAGATCCCGAAAAGTCTATACGAGACATACGATTTACACAAGTGCGACAAGGAAAATATGAGAAAAACTACTTGAAAAAGAGAGAAGAGTAATTGTTCGCAGTCAGCGCTGGGCGTGTGTTCAGCTCCAGCTATCAATCCCGATATGAAAGCAGCGTTGCCAGTCTAGAATGTTTGGTACTTTCTGAGGAATAAATAACTCATTTTGCATTTGATTTTTAACACGGGATAACGCCTTATTTAGTGGGAGAAAATCGAGATTGATAATATTATTGACTTTTGAAAAATAAGTGAGATCAACACAAATGAGAATATAATAATATAGATCAAAAGAAAATTTGGACAAATTCCAATCCGCAATAAATAAAATCTATGCAATGCTTTCGATTTAAAAGTGATTGGTACTTAACATTGTTGCCGACAAGAATTGGGAATAACTTTTACAGATGAGTGCAGTTGGCAACAGCGATCAAAAGGGGGGGTACTGAACACACGCCCATCGCTGACTGCGCATTATTATTCTTTTCTCTCTTTCAAGTATTTTTCTAATATTTTCCTTGTCGTACTTCTGTGAATCGTATGTCGCGTATAGAATTTCCGCAATCTGTATATACCAACTACAAAGACTTTTCCAACCAAAAATCTTCCCTCTACAAAGTTTACTATTGTATAATAATTTGCCAATTTCTATAAAATGGTGTATCACCCTTAACAGTTTATGTGCAAATGAAATAATCCCAATTATTCCTATCCAGTTATATGACATGTAACTAGCACTTAGTTTATGATTATTTCATATGTCATTGTAAATTTTTTAATGTTATTGCTAAATAGACTATCTATCCACATTGATAATAACTGTTCTTTTAACGAATTTTGATTATTTTTCGAAGCGCACTTTCCCCTAACAAAACTATACGTATCAACTTGAAAAAAGTGTTTATTCACCTTCGTCGAACTGATCTACCGCAGCAGGATATTACTTTTATTCCTTTTTTGCGCAGGTTGCAATTTTTTTATCACTTGCTTCCATCAGTTATTCGTTATGTGAATAGTGGATTGCAACAAATTATGAAGACGATACATTTTACGAATTAATCACTTACTGTACCGCTCGAGGCGAAGCTCACAGCAGGAAATCTTTATGGTCACAGCAGGAGATTCTGTTGCATCCTTCAATCTCAATACTCGACCGGTTTCCGTGGGTGAAATCTTCCACTGGGTCGTCACCGAGAGGGAATAAGGGATTCAGGAGTTCTTACAAATTTGCGTTAACAAAATAATTATAAAATATGTTTGTTTAGTTCAAGTGAATGATAATTCTAAGAGCTCATCCATATCTCAAATGTGGTTGTATGAAATTTCAATTTGACTACCCACTTTTATAATTTATATTATCAAAGTTGTAATTTGTAAGATTCTCATTAACCTCTTTCAATTATATTAATAGTTTTTTAATTTAATATCACTAATTGTATATTCTCAATTTTGTATTATTAACTTTAATATTATTTTTATATTCATTTTATATCTATTAACAACTCTTGCTTAATTATTTTAACAGAATCTTGTAAGATCTTCCTGTATTAAGTTTACCTTTTCTCTGATGATGGTAATATTGTACCGAAACTAGTAGCACATCATAAGTGTCCTTTTGAGGAACTTTTATTAAATTTTGTGGTTTGGACTTTGAGTTTTACCGAACTATTGGTTTGAATGATAATTGGTTAAAATAATTGGATTTACTGGATTCCTTCCAGTGAATATAATCAATTTCAATGCGGATTTAAAGACTAATTATAATCGAAGAAATTAATGGAAATGGGAGAAAAAGGAGCTCTTATATATTATGAATAAATTCAAAACAGGCTGCTATTGTTTATTTAGATACACTTCAATAGTCATCAATAGTGTTTTAACTGTTAAACATATTCTCACCGACTGCCAGGAATACACCATTCCATATAAGCGCCTAGACCTAAGAGCAAACCTGAGAGAGCTTTTAAACTGCACCGCTGGAATCCCAAAGAAATTGAAATTCCTCAAAACAACTAACCTCTACCACAAAATATAAACTAGAATGTTATTTTACATATTTAATGTTTCAAGATAGTGTATGTATTTATATACGTCCTCTCGTCTTTTGTATAGTGCCAATGGCCGTAGTTGTCGAGGCACTTAAATTTTAATAAAAATATGTACATTATATGTACATTATAATAAAAAAATTTAAAAAAGGTAGAACGTGTCGCGGGACACACGGTAGGAACTTTAGTTCCTTTTAAGCAAAAGTTATGTAATACATTTGACATTATAGATAAACAATTTGCATATTCTTTGGTGGTTGAGTAGTAAGCACACCAGACTCTCACGCGGTAGACCCGGGTTCGATTCCCCGCGAGGAATTTTTTTTATTGTTAATTTTATTTTTGAATAATCATTCTGCTTGATATTAATAACGACAACAGGTAGACGTTTGAAATATTTAGCAGAATATTCATTATTATAGATAATGGTACGGTACTCTCCATGAGGGAGTCCGACTGGCAACATCTACTTATAAAAGCATCGTATATTTAAAAAAGGAAACCGTAGCATTATACAAATTGGACATTCGTTTACCACAAAATTAGTGGAAACATAAAATTGAATTGTTAAATTTTTAATTTGAAGTTATATTACAGTTTATAGAAATTTTTATTTTCTAGATTTTTTTCTAAGTGGGTCGTAGAAAAAGTATGCTGCTCGACTCGTGTGGATTGTCCATATCGCACTTGAACGATTGAGCACTCCGCCTACGGCGTCGTGCTTCATCTTTGTCCTCGTGCGATATGGCCATCATATCCACACTAGTTGCACAAACTACAATTTCTTTCAAAATATGCCCTTTCACATTTAAAAACTACCTGCCAAATGTCAAATCAATTTATCCATCGAATTATCCAGTTATCGAATTAAGACATTCAAGTTTTCAAAATTTCAACACCCTGTATTTCGAAAAGTAGCTAGACCCCTTAATCGCGCAAAAAAAATTATGGAAATAATAGTAAAAATTTATCCGAAATTCAAGTAGATCACTAGCATTGCGAATACCAGCTTTGCATAGAATTTCAATATAGCATCGGTGGTTCAGTGGTTAGAATGCTCGCATTGCACGCGGGCGGCCCGGGTTCGAATCCGGGCATGAGCATATTTATTATTATGAATCGCTGCTTCGTAAACGAGAGAGAGACTAAGGAGGCACAAGCACGCAAAAGCAAGGCACATAACGAAGCAATGTAACATAACGCAGCGTAACGTAACGCGTAACGGTCAGATCTTTTGCGTCGCGACCCCTGGTCGCTCAAACATAACCTGGCGTAAAGAACTAAAGTTCCAAAAAGCTTGAAATAATGGAGGAAGGAGAATGCTAGGTCCTGTGGCATGGAGAGAGAAACCTCCGTCTACATACTTCTTCAGAATCCTAGGGCCCAATACCTAGAAGACATACTGGATAGAAGGGGGAAATAGGGCTAGAGGAGCTAGTAATATCTGAGACTGTTCTCAGGAACTGAGTAGGAGGGTACAATAGATATTTTAGGTCAAGTGAATATAACCCCATATACACTTACATTATTGCAAGAACTATGCAAAAAAGGGTTTAAATAATAACAACAATTTATTATGAACAGCGCATAATATACAATTTTTCATGAACACATTTAAAACCTTGCAGAAATAAAAAAGTGGACACCAATGGGTGTCTGTATCTCACTTGTTTGCCTGCATCTCTTTGTAGTTGCATTTTCAGAAATTAAAAACAATTTGTTATCGATTGGCTGAGATGAGAGCCGACCACGAAGGCGAATGTGAGATATTGGGTTTGTCGGTTATTGGAAACGAAGACGTCGTTGGGGAGTCAAAACCTTGACCTAGACGGAATATTGGAAGGATATGCAGTTTTCGTTATATCAAATATACTCGTAAGAAATTAGCATTTTACGGGAAATCGTTATGGAAGTCGAAGCGCATACATTCAAGGATGATATTGAAAAATAGAAATAATAGTCTCGGAAACATTAGGTTTGTTCGTCAGTCAGAAACTATCACAAACCACCAGAGGCATGCGCATTGAAAAAAAAAGTGTTCGTAGAAACAATTTGGCAGTTGGTGATTTAAAAATCCTTTGTTCGAAGAAAGAAATTTGCGGTTTCGGATCAGTTGCCAACTATCAGAATAATTTGCTGACCGGGATCAAATTTTCAGTTTGAACATGAGAAAATGCGTATTGTGATTCTGTAGAAAGTGAGAAATTTTTACTATTTTCCCATTATAGTGAAAACAAAAACATGGAAATAGCTAACCAGTCAGTTCCTTCTAAAATAAAACGTGGGTAAAATCATTTGTATGTTGTAATACCGGACATTTAAGAAAAATCTCTGGCTTCTTATTAGGATGGCCAAAGAATTACACACACACACACATTACAAAATTATTTACTTATTTTTAATTTTTTTCAGCTCTTCCTTAAGTGTTGATGAACTTTCAGTATCATTTTTATCAAAGATATCACTGTCAAATTGTCAAAATTCTCTACCCGTTCGTACAACAAAAATTGCCAATCGATTTACAACGAATGTCAGAGTTTGAGAAATTTCCAATCGATTGGAAATTCCTTCTATAAACAAACCTATATATAAGCACCATTTGTTGGAGGTGACTTTTTCATTAACTCAGCTAGTATTTCTTCATATGAACCCCACCGGTGATTTGCTATTGATTTCATCATACACATCTATTTAACCATTCAAGACAACTTTTTCTATGATTAAAATTATTTCCCCGTCTCTTCCCAAAATTTTTATCTCAGTCCTTTTTTTCATCGTAATATTTTTTATAAATGACTCGTCAATTTATTGGTTGCATTACTAAATTTTTTTTTCCAAAATATGATACATTACAGTATTAAAACATACCTGGCAATTCCTTACAACTGATTGGGAGTACAGTATTATCAATAATTATTTATTTATTTAAATATATTCAAGTGGAATATTCCATAATCCTCCAAGAATCTGAAAACAGTCTAACAATCTAATTTTTTATCTTGAAAATTTCAACCAACTAGATTTATTCATCTTCAATATATTTCAGTTATTCTCAGTTACTGTCATCTTGCATATTAGTTACGATCTCTTTCCCAAAATTTACTACTATCCCTTAAAAACTCCTTAGAAGAAAGTAGCAGCCGTTAATGTGCATAAAATTCGACCCATTTTTCCGAGTTAAGTCAGCAACTAATGCTACATACAGTGTGGAACAGGCAAATGGAATAAATTCGATAACGAATAAATGATTGCGTTTTGGGAAAACCGATTGGACACATTATTTTGTATTATATAGGGTGTGCCATGTGATAGTGGCCAATACAAACTTCCTTATTCTGAATGTAACCACCTATATTTTTTCTATTTTCTGAGTTTTTCGGAAAATTCCAGACATTATTCATGTACCGGGTGGTCCAATAAGCCGATCTCTCGGCTATATATCAGAAACTATTCATGTTATAACTTTAGGAGAAAAAATCCTAGGGAAAAGTGGACAAGAGAAATTGCTGGAAATTACTTTCAAGTTTCGAGGTTAACCGCGTAACCTGTAAAAAAAATTTAAAAACCAGTTTTTTGAGAAATATGCCCAATTATTCCCAGTGTTAAATAAGTAAACTGAAAAAAGGCCTAAATTTCGCACAAATTTGTTCAAGTACTTTTTATTCTATTTTATCAAATATAGGGTAGGGGAAAGTGGGAAAGTGTTTGTGGATAAATACCTATAACTTTGGTTTGAATCAACCGATTTTAACGAAATTAGTGTCAATAGAAAGAGTGTGGATGAATTAATTACATCTACTATAAAACAATGTTGTTTAGTTTTAATTGTAATAGGTAAAGGGTACTTTCGAATGAAAAAAATTAAAATTTGTTTTGCCCAAGAATGTTTAATAGAAACACCTAATTATTGTGAATTATAATGGAACTGGATTAAATTCTCAACAAAATGGCGCAAACTGCATGTTGATAGCTATTGTCGAAGTCAAGATATAAATAAAAACGCCTAAACATAAGTAAGTATAGGTAGTATTGACTCACTCTGTATTATAACTTAAAATTAAATATGTAAAGGAAAAATCGTACATACATTTTGATCATTAGGATTTAATGCCCAATTAAATGCTGCTTTAATCTCAGGTTACTGCAATTGTTAAATCTGCTAGAAGAACAACCTCATATCATGTCAAAAATTTTGTGGGCAGGCGAGGCTACGATTAATAGTGCGGGTGGTGTTAATCTGCATAATAAGCATTATTGGTCCGAGGAAAATCCGCACTGGGTAGAGGAAGTGCAGCTTCAAGGTAGATGGAGTCCTAATGTTTGGTGTGGTATAGTTGACAGAAAGATCGCAGGTTCATATTTCTTGGAATTTCAAATGGCGATACATATTTGGATTTTCTGGATAATTGGTTGTCTGTTTTATTGAAAGATATTTCCTTACAAACATGACGGGTGTTCCGCGCACTTTTCCAGACGAGTTAGAGATTATTTGAATATAAGCTATCCAAATGGATGGATTGGAAGGGTAAGTATATTTTCAGGGCCAACTAGATCTCCAGACTTAACATGTCTGGACTTTTATTTGTGGGGAAGATTGGAGGATTTAGCGTACCAAACTCACCAACCACGCGAGACGACATGCAACAGCGCATTCTTTCTATTGACACAAATTTCGTTAAAATCGGTTGATTCAAACCAAAGTTATAGGTATTTATCCACAAACATTTTCCCACTTTCCCCTACCCTTTATTTGGAAAAATAGAATGAAAAGTACTCGAACAAATTTGTGCGAAATTTAGGCCTTTTTTCAGTTTACTTATTTAACACTGGGTATAATTGGGCATATTTCACAAAAAACTGGTTTTTAAATTTTTCTTTACAGGTTACGCCCCCAAGCGGTTAACCTAGAAACTTGAAAGTAATTTCCAACAATTTCTCCCGTCCACTTTTCCTGAGGAATTTTTTTTCCCAAAGCTATAACATGAATTGTTTCTGATATATAGCGGAGAGATCGGCTTATTGTACCACCCGGTACAATGTCCCAATCCTTCGTAAATATTAAATGTTTCCAGATTCAATACAAAAATGGACATTGGAAAAAGAAAATTAATTTATATTACAAACTCGCTACATTACACTTAATACTTATTTCCCTTCAGATCTTGACATTGCAAAAGTGAGCAAAAACCATTCTTGCGTTCCTTTTAATGATATAAAATAAAATAAAAAACAGAATATTTTCGTACAAAGCTCATAGCCTTAGCAGCTTGTCTGCTTGCATTACAGTAGTGATTAGTGTCAGTGAGCAATTGTTGTTTGAATTTCTTCAACTGTACGTTGTTATATCAGAATAATGGTTCATTTTACAAAAATGCACAAAATAACCATTCTACAAATAATTGGTTATGGAGATAACACGGGGACACAAATGGAATGAGTTTCTCGATTATTTCACGAAAAGTTTACAAATTTGTCGCCTGTATCCCAAGAAACAAAAAATAGCAAAATAGAAAATCAGTTTCACGAGCGGATAAAAAAAAGTAGCTGCCAATGCAGTGAGTTATGATACACAATTCTGGTGGAACAGCAGCCCCACTATTCAACGTTAGCCACACATCAGTTTTTCGAATATTAGAGGAAAGTAAAATACCTAAAACCCTACAAAATGATGCCAATTCAGGAGCTCTTGGTAGACGATTTCGATAGGAGAACGTATACTTATGAACAAGTAATGGCAACGTTAGATAACAATGTGATCCAATTGGTTTAATGAAAATCTTGCCTGGATGAAAGAAAGTTGATGTTTGGGTAGGAATTGTTGGAAATCAGATCGTAGGTCCCTTTCTCATTAATGATATCTTGAATGGAGATAAATATGTAGAACTGCTTCGAAATAATGTCAACTTTGACTAGCTCAAATCCTGATCCAACAAACCCACAAGTTTCACTCAATTTAATATGGTTTCAGCAAGATGGAGCACCGCACCATTACCAATGTGGGGATATGTGAAAATTATTGTATACAAAACCATACTTCTCAACTTAAATGACTTAAAAAGACCAATCACGCTTGCGATTGGATCAGCTACGTCTGAGATGTTGAGTAACATTAGAATAGTCATTTTCCTAACAAGTGCGGAAAGTGATACTTTCCCGCACGTGACTCGGGTAAGCTGTCAAGGGCGGGAAAGACACTTTACGCATGAGTTAGGAACATTATTTTTTCTACGACCGCATATACAAAAAAGTATACCAACCCATTTTCCAAAATTTAATTAATTTCAACATACATATACGAAACTTTATCCAAAAACTATTATTATTATTATTATAAATATTAATATTAGAAACACAATTTGTTGCATTCTGTAAATTACCTAAAATTGCCGGTCTAGATTAGCCTGCTGCCAAGACGTTCGCGGTGAGCACTATGAACATTTCCTATATTTTTTGGCTTTTTTACATCATTTAAAAATAGTCAATATTGCTTTGAAGGTTTTCAATGTAATGTAGCGAATTTGTGAGATAAAATAATTTTCTTTAATGTTGATTTTTGTAATAAGTCTGAAAGCACTTAATATTTCCGGAACAATTGAAGATACGTTCAGGACATGGATATTGTACATGATAAGAGTACACGCATATTCCATATTTTGGTTAAATATTAATTTATAATAGTAAAGTTGATATCAAAAATAACTAATAATAGGAAATAAACCAGTTTCCATTGGTAATTACTTCCAAATTTTAAAATGAAGTTCAAGTTTCATTGCAGTTTCCGACCACCACCCGAGGATTTCCGAACGCTACCGATGATACGTGTGATGTCATACCATGTGATTACTTTTGTCAATATGGCCGGTATTGCATTAGGTTTTGTGTACTCTTGTGTTTTATCGTATTTCAATAAACTTTTAATTGCTTCATAGACAAAAAAAATCATTTATGTTTTTTTGAGACCATTACATATTTGTGTGAGCTTTTTTTTATTTCTAAAAGTCAACGTAAAGTGGAAAGTGGATATAAATACTCGATATTTCCGATATTTTAGAAGAAAATATTTTATTTACCAGTTCAGTGTTCAGTGACGATTCTTTTATATTTTGTGAGTAAAGATATGGCTAGCGAAGGTTTTGTAAAAGCACAAACTGATCACTTGCTCAAAGTAGACTCATTTATGCTGCTTCATGAAGTCAAACAGCTGCTTCAATGCAGAGGAAATAAGAGTAATTAGAGCATTATCGTAAGTACGATTCAAAATTTGTATTATATATAATATTTTTGCACATTTTCAGTGGAAACTTGATGTGTGGTCGTAAGGAAATATTGTTTTTATGGTTGATTCCTAGACATATAGGTACATAACCTCACACTATTTAAGAAGAAACATTACCATCATAGAAGTAGGTAGGTACTTACATTAAAATGTCTTCACAAACAAAAGCAGTAGTATTTGTCGGAATATCGTCTTTGTTTCGACGCATAGCTTGCAACCACAATGCCCTTCTCTTAAGTGCATTTTTGCTTGCGTCACCAGGTAAAGTAACAAATATTTTGTCTGGAGTTTAATAGTCGTTGATTTACACTCTGGAACAATGCAATACTTGTAATATAAAGTTTTTTTCCGGCTTTATCCTTTTTTAAGGCATTCAGAAACAAATTAGGTCACAAGAACTCAGAGCGTGATACACGAATAAAAACGTAAACAAATGACGTCACTCTATGGGGCAGCCATCTTTATGACGTAAAGCGCGTTTTGGCGGACTTCCAAATTGTATGATTTTCAAAGTCGTTTCAAAAGTAAAGTTTATATTTTTTTGAAAAAATAGACATGCAAGGTATTAGGCGACCTGTTAAAGCGCCAATAGCAAAATTTATGCTTGTACCCTATTATGTCTAGAATTTTCTTATTGCATTGAATAAGAAAGTTGGTATTAGCCACTGTCACATGACACACCCTATATAATTTTTCGGTTGAAAAAATGCGCATTAAAAAATACAAATCGACGTGCCCAAGCATTTTTCCCAACACGCATTTATTCCTTATCGAATTTATACCATTCGGCTGTTTCACGCTGTATACTTTCACCAGAAGGATAATAAATATAAAATTTTCCTCATTAAATAATACTTCTCTCCCCTAAAAGAGCTCTTTTACCTCGAGACAAACTCAGCAACATACGGTTATTTAAATATGACGTAAGAAGGCTGCAGGTGTTACTAATTTGAAGATAGTGTTAAAATTTCTCAAGCAAAATACACTGAGTGGATTTTCCTGTTCGCGATGGATTAGGGTTATTCAAGCGAAAAACTTTTCAAATGGCATTCAGTGGCGTATCTAAGTGGTACATTTATATTACGCTAAGTGATTTTCGGTTAATTCATGCAAATATTTATTATTAATAATTAACACCAAATGGAGTTCAGTATTTTGTTTATCGTTAAACCTTCAATAGTCTTTCCTGGTTTTGCATCGTTGCAGAATTCATGATTATCACACCACACTGCAAACTGTGAAATATTTGAAGTATTTACAGAACTATTCTAGGGTTTTGGTGCAAAATTTGAATTGTTTTATAAAAATGTGAAATTTTCCTTTTAAAACTTCATTATTCCAAGGAACAGCACTATTTTGGTTGAAGCTAGTGCGTTCAAACATTGTAGAGCATTTTCTCAAAATACGTTATCATGCCTATTGATCTGACGTCTTGAAGTTTTGCCAATCCATAAACTATAAATAGGTCGATTAATTAGGTATGAACTTGGATATAAATTCACGGTTGGTAAATTCAAATTTATTCTGATAAGCAGGAAAATAACTAAAAATGACCTCATCGACTCTTTATCGTAAATAAACCATGACAAAGTTTTTCAATTTCTCGACGTCATATGCAGTATTGATGTCGAAGGAAGAGATGCGGAGTAAATATGTTGAAAATAATTGGGACATACACATTCATATAATATATATTTTGTAGCACTACAAACCGTGTACTTAGGTCCATTGCTGATGTTTTTACGGTAGGCTCTTGAAATTCCACACGAAACTCTTCTGCGACAATCTACTACGTTCACATAGATCATCCGAGTGCCCTTCACTTGGATTCCTTCCAGCAATTTCTCTTGTCCACTTTTCCCAAGGGATTTTTTATCCCCAAGTTATAACATGAATAGTTTTTGATATATAGCCGAGAGATCGGCTTATTGGACCACCCGGTACAAACCGATTCTCATCCTCTTCCAACAGAATACCGGCGAAAATATTTAATTGTCCGCTCATATTATTGTCAATGATGCTCACTCAAAAACACAATAATCACTTGAAAATCACAAGAAAAACTAAAAACTATACAACTTTTTAACTAATAATACACGAAAAATGATAATAATAATAATAATAATAATAATACATCGCTCTGTACCACACCCTATACTGCTTATAGTGACAGAGTTCAGCCCGTAAATATTTACAAATCTGTAAGGAATCTGTAAGTAACAGGTGAGGTTAGAATCGAATTTCCTGTAGCAGTTACAGATTTCGGCTTATAGATCTTGCAGATGTAATTAGAATTCCACCATTAGATTTTATAATTCCAAGAATACTCGGATCTTTATACAGTTTTTCGAGCAATTTGTTTGTCCTTCTTATCCAAATTCAATTTTGTAATTTACCCCCAAATATTTTCCTCAGTAGTTTTCTTTCCCATATTTGTGACATTTCTTGTTCTTTTTGGTTTAGTGTCCATGTTTCTGATGCGTATGAAACTATTGGCCCAATCACAGTTTTGTAAATCTTGATATTCCTGCTCCTTGATATATTCTTGCTTTTCAATAAAATTCATTTAAGGCATACATACAATAATTATTGGCACGCATTATTATTTTTTGGATATCTTCTCCTATGTTGGGTTTACTTGTAATTATTGTTCCAAGGTAGGTACTCGAATTATGAAATCAAACAATTTTATTTTGTTAAATCTACATTATATTTAACCTTAAAGTGACGCGTTTCGCTAACACAGAAGCTTTTTCAAACGAATGGAGGTATAATGAGGAAATTCAATTTTTGTAGGTACTCGAGTCTATCTATTTCTTCAAATTTATATATATTTGCTTTCCCTCGGCTGTTCCCACTGTTAGGTGATTCCCTTTTATAAAGTCTCAATCTTTCCATTTCATGTATTTCGTTTCCAGTTCATTGATATAGAGGCCTTTTTCCCTGGCTTTCCATTCAATATTTTCTACTACATGTCTTATTTCTTCTTTGTTTCTGGCTAATATTGCAATGCCATCTGCAAATGCTAGACATTGATGTCTCTTATGCTATATCAGTCCAGACATATTTACCTACACCTGCTTTCCGAATCACTCTTCCCCATACTAGACTGAAGAGAATGGATGACAGTGGATCTCCTTTATTACGCCTTCAGTTACGATGAATTCTTTCAGCATATATTTATTTATTTCTACTCGAATTTCAGTATTTTGAAGTGTTAATCAAATCATTCTCATCAGTTTTCTACTTATTCATAGGTCTTCCAGAGCTTTGTGCAGTTCGGTTCTTTCAACCCTATCAAATGCATTCATAAATTGAATTATTCAATGTCAACGTTTTGCAACATATATAACGCAATAAATATAAAACAAATTCATTGAATCGAACTAAATAACACGGCTCATTACTGACGTACATACAATATAATTCAGCGGAGCATACATTGATTATTCGAAACCGCCTCGGCCCGCCGGAACATGCTTGTTCCGACTACCACGCTCAATGACCCATCAAACGCATTAACGAACATGGTATCGTCATGCCTTACTCGATATATGTGTGTAAATCTGAATTGCAGATATATTTAACTATAATATACACGTTAAAGCATTCAAGCTATTGGATGCAGTAGCAGTAGAGAAAAAATATTTATATGCACAAGCGAGTGCTTGATGCTGTCGAAATCAACCGAAAAAATTGGATGTGGGCGTTGGAAAGAATCGGTCCATTATAAGAGTTCAGTTGGTGTTATGTTAAGTTATTTTTTAACAAAAGTGGTCTGTAGAAAATACTTAAAGGGATGTGAGGTGGGTGACCCAAATGAAGCCTACCTTGTATGATTTTATTTACTAGTAGAGAACGATTTTGCGAGCGAGCGATAGCGAGGGCTGGCGAAAAAGTTCAAGATTAGTAAATATAATGTGAGTCATTCCAAGAAGTAATATGAGATTTTTTCCTCTTCCCATACAATTTAGTCTTGAGTATTTATTAATTTAATTCAAGACTTCTCGCAGGGAATTATGGACAGTTATGACCGGTTTGTATGGAGTCATACGCCTTGTCACTTTATTCAACAATGTGTAAGAAAGCAAGAATATATCTTTAACCTAGACACAACCATTGGACACAAATAAAGAGAAAAAATTCTGGGGCCAATAGCCTTCGGCTGGGGCCATCCCTGATTCCACGCACACAACGTCAAGTAGACATTTTATTATCAAAAATTGAGAGAAATTGAAATAAATGATTTGTATAACAGTCGAATGGATGTAGAAGAATCAGAAAATATCGCTTTCATGTTGCTGCTGTCATTAAAATCAACGTATCAATACTTCAAGAAATGGTACCAAACAAAGAATGCTACTGCAGTTTCAGAAACCATGCATTTGGCATAATTTCATGAAAAATCTGCTTTATTAAAGTCTCCATCAAGATCATATTGTGCATATTCCATGCGGAAGTCCACTCTTTTCATAGAGGAAAACATAAATATTCCCAAGTATCCCAAAACTAGCAGCATTTAAAAAGAATAATTGACGGATATTAGTCCAGTAACTGAAGACCTGAAAATAGGCAAACCTATCAATATATTTGTCCAATAATTTTTTTTTGGTTGATTTGTAGGTCTTGACAGGTAAAGGGAGGGAGAAAAAGTTCTCCAAGATTGCGCCTTGGCTAAGGATCGAAAATGACCCCTAACGCACCCCAAAAACGGTTTCCCGCCATTATCTCCCGAAATATGCAATTTGGAAAATTTTTGTTCAGGTAAAAAGTGAAAGTCGTTGAATTATTTACAAAAATGGTCCCCACCATTTTTTTCCAGAATGCAATAGTTTTCGATAATAATACAACAAGTGTGTTAATGATTATCGAAATACAAATTTCTTCGATTTTGAGAAACAAATTGTTGTTTGGAAACAGCACGAGCGCGTAAGCGCGAGTGTGGTTTCCTAAAACAACAATTTGTTTCGAAAAAGAGGAGAAATTTTCGATAATCATTAATTACACGAGTTGTATTTGTCAAGATTATTTCTTGATACAATGATTCTGAAATTTCTCTAATAATTTGACATTTTCTGTCAGTCACTAGATTTTTAATAATAAAGCAACTAATGACAACGCGAAATACACAGATGGGAAAATTGCATGTATCCAATCAGGTGCCGAAATACAAAATCGAAAACATGGTGTTTTCAGATATCAATCCTCATATTTAAATCAATCGAAGGCGCGTATTTTGTATTTAGTGAAATAATCGAGATAATCGCATCCAAACGTCCCCTCGCTTACGCAGCTGCACTATCTCTATAAATGCTACCGTCTATAAAATTAACTTGTAAACCGGCGGAC
>CAJUYG010002372.1:0-15553 GCA_910591675.1 Galerucella calmariensis | reverse complement strand
AAGATTTGTGAGAACTCCGAAAACGACTGAAAAATGCAAATAAATAAATATATTTTTTATTGAAACGCCACAAAGATACTGGAAAAAAATTTCTAGGAACATTCAGGACCTCCCCAGACCCCATTTAAAAAAACAAGGGATAATGAACCATTTTAAATAAATAAAATGTCAATGATTTAATGGAAGGGGTCAAAATATTGGGGAAAAATAACATTGGCCACTTTTTGCAATGTCCTCGACAGGCGAGAACGGGATTTAAGGTACACATATTGATACCTACGGATATTCCCATTACAATGAACTTTAAATCATCGGAAAATATTAATTTTTGACCGAGTTATGGAAGAATTTGTCCGCCGGTTTACAAGTTAATTTTATAGACGGTAGCATTTATAGAGGTAGTGCAGCTGCGTAAGCGAGGGGACGTTTGGATGCGATTATCTCGAAAACTATTGCATTCTGGAGAAAAATTATTGGAACCATTTTTGTAGATAATTCAACGACCTTCACTTTTTACCCGAACAAAAATTTTCCAAATTGCATATTTCGGGAGATAATGGCGGGAAACCGTTTTTTGGGGTTCGTTAGGGGTCATTTTGGACCCTTAGCCAAGGCGCAATCTTGGAGAACTTTTTCTCCCTTTGAAGTACCTGTCAAGACCTACAAATCAAGCCAAAAAAAAAATTATTGGACAAATATATTGATAGGTTTGCCCCTTCATTTACTGGACTATATAGGTAAACATAAAAAATTTAATTTGTTTGACAGAAAAGATGTGAATAAATGTCTGTTGGAAGCCCTCGATAATATTTATTTAATAATAAAGGTTTTCAATGATAATGGGTTTTGCTGGAGGGCACCGTTCTAGTGAAAATGAAAATGGACAATGTCGAATTAAGGCACGGAGTCATAATTGTTAGTATTCCTGATTCCAAAAATGGAATGGCATATTACGACTTAAAATGACGATGAGAAGGTTTGTTATTTCAAAATAGTTTGAAATAACGTTGTTATAAAATATCACATGACGAATTTTAACCCTCGCTTCTTCATGCGATGTCAACATGGAAAGTGCTCAAACCAGAATGTAGCAAAAAGTTCCAATTTTTGTCTTAAAATTGGCTAATGATGGAAAAAATTGTATGTACACCATGGTGGTGATTGTGGTGAAGACATTTATAAGCCTCGCGCCTTATTCCTCGTAATTTTGGTGCTCGGTCAATAATAATAGTCTTCATCACCTTGGTGTATAATATACTATTTCAACAGATGGGTAAAGGTCGTTTCTAGTGCGGATACTTTACCATTAGGTTATTCCAAAAGATTCAGATTCTTGGAAGTTATTTTTTCTTAATAAAACATTTGATCTGTCAGTATATATCAAACGCCCTATAAATAAATTACTTTTTGATTGCGTTTCAACAAATGCGAATTTTTTCATTTAATAGTTGTATTATCAAAGTCATTATCATAATTGACATGAACTTCAATCGTTTCGGTTATATTCGGCAGAGTATCCGCTTTAAAAAAAAATTTCAATCCATATTCAAGGCTTGGAATTTCAAAAGGTATCTGGTAAAATTGAACGTTCTCCGCTAATATTTTGGGCAGAATAATAAAATGAAGTCAGCGGATTGTCTAATGATCAACCACGCTTTACAATTCAACAGTAGCTCCCAGAATTGGCTTCAGGATGTGTTAAATGTTAACAAACTGTTCAAACGACAATGGAACAAAGTAAATAAATATTCAAATTATGCAATCGTTTATTCTTTGATGAGTAGATTTTTGCCCTTGGAATATTTCAAGTGGCATTTGATACTCGATAACGTTCTTTCTAGGGAAAAACCTAGTATCAAAAACAAGGACTTAAATTCATCATCAGGAAGAAAGTCTAAGGAAAGTTAAGCCAGAACTTAAAAACAGGGTATGTATCACTTTTTTGTTAACTTCTTCTACGTACAAAGGAAAATAAGCACCACCACCAGATGGCTCAAAAATGAAAGAAGGCTCAGGATGTACAGCTTACTTCAGAGCACTGAGCCTACGTATTAAGTGGGGAATGGGAAACAATACCAGCGTGGTTCAAACAGAACTGGCTGGTATCTATCTTAATTGCCACAAAAGAATCACCAGAAAAGAAGTTTCTGGCAAAAACATAACAATCTGCACTCTCAGTACACAAGCCCTAAAAGCCTTTAACAGACAACGTGTTATATCGGCGCTGGTACTAGAGTGCTACCAAGATTTAGCCAACGCCTCGGCAGATAACAATATTATACTGAGGTGGGTTGAAGGGCACGACAGGAGTGAAGATAATCACATTTCCGATTCTTTAGCCAGGGAAGCGGCTGAACTGAAAATGATAATCAAAGGATGCAGTCTTGCCAGGATCACCCTGGGCGATCCTGGGAAGCTGGCGCCGAAGAAATATTTGGCGATGACCAGGAAAATCCTACGTTTAACAGTAGGATCTCTGACTGGCCACTGTCAACTGAGAAAGCACCTCCATACTATGGGGCTAGTGGACACACATCTATGGAGGATGTGTGAACAGGAAGATGAAACTGTCAGGCATGTCTTATGCGAGTGTCCGGAGTTATCGTCAATAGGAGAGTGTGTGTTGGACGATGATCTAGGAGGAGAACTCCTTGGGATTATTTACTTACAATGGGTCACATGTGGCTCTGTGCGCATGTGCTCTGAGCCTACACTCACCCTCCCTACTCTACAGATACAGAAGCGCCACCACCATATTGTTTAAATATTCCGAGTTCTCTTGCTGTTAAACTGTAAAAGTCAGTGTTTTGTACCGTTTATAGTACAGTGTGTCTCATTATATTCTGACTGTTTTTAAGAGTTTATATTGTCGAAATGGTTCTGGATAATAAGATGCGGTTTCCACAGTTAGGTTTGAAATTACCGTGAGTTTTGTTGTGACACATTTATATAAATGGCCTACTTCCGGTTTACCCGCTAGAAAAGTGGCGTATTTTCAGAATACAGTGGATGTAATTTTTTAAATGGGACACCCTGTATATTTAGCAATATCTTGCAAGACGCATATTTTCACTTTATAACGGTACTTTATAGTTTAAAATCGGTGCACAGAAAGCGAAGTTAGATAACTTCAACTGGGATACTGTATTGATTTAGATATAAAGTTGGAACTTTATTAGCTGAAGTGAACTTTAAAAAACAAATAGGAACATGTTTTAGGGCACTCTAAGACAAATGTTCGGTGTGTTCCTCCTTGTTCTATACATTTGTGGTATCGAACCATCAAGTTGTCAAATGCTGCTGTCAGCATTTCAAAAGGAATATTCTCCATTACCTGCCGTATGTTATTTTTTAATTCCTCAATAGTAGCAGACATCGGGTTGTAGACTCCTTCCACAAATCCCCATACAAAAAAATCTGGAACAGTCAGGTCTGGAGAATTTGGAGGCCATTCCATTGGACCAGTCCTACCAATCCAATTGTTGGTTAACAGATTCTCTTGCTATGTTGGAATAATGGGGTGGAGCACCTTCTTGTTGAAAGTAAACATTTTGATTCAAAATACCATCTTGTTCTAACTGGTTCTAACACAATGTGAAGTTCTGTCAATGATCGCAATATTTTTGTGGTGTGACATTTTAACGCCTCCTTTATTATTATTTATTCAAGATATCTGAATCATTACAGTATCCCAGTTGAAGTTATCCAACTTTGCTTTCTGTCCACTGATTTTAAACTTCAATATACCGATAAAAAGTGAAAATATGCGCCTTTGGAGAAATTGCTAAATATACAGGCTGACCTATTTGAAAAATTACATCTCTACTGTATTCTGAAAATACGCCACTTTTCTAGTGGGTAAACCGGAAGTACGCCATTTATATAAATGTGTCACAACGAAACTCATGGTAATTTCAGACCAAACCGTGGAAACCGCATCTTATTATCTAGAACCGTTTCGAAGATATAAGCTATTGAAAACAGTCAGAATATTATGAGACACCCAGTATATTAAGTATCAAGAACGGTAAGGGTTGTTTACCGGTCGACAGCAATGTTTGGAGGCTGAGCGTAGCGAAGCCTCCAATTTTGCTGGAGACCGGTATTACTCTTAACGTTCGAAATGCTTATACCATTTTTTGCGTGATCGTATTGAAATATTCGAATTTTGAATAAATTAATTTAAATTTCTGCAAAATAAACGAAATGTCAAAAGTGACATTTATACTTATCGATCAGTTTAAAATATAATTTGCGTTTCGGTGAAATTGTTTTTCTACTCTCACACTAGTAAATTCCATATTACCTACTATTTGGTTACTAAGTAAATGGATCATTACGGATACTGACACGTAATGACTAGCACGTAATAAAAAAAATTACGCTTCAGTTCTAGAAAAACAACAATTTATCACCAAAGCCTTGTCAGTCAATGGTTTCGAGTAACCATGGAAACGAGTTAGTAGAGGTTGTTTTGACGTTTAATAATTAATAAAACTCGCTGTCACTAGCTGTTAGTGTCAATGTACATGTTATTCATGCGTTTTATTTTTATTAATGGAGTTGTTCGTAGAAAAAGTATAGTACACAACTAGAGTTGTAAGCTTATTACATGCTTATAGAATTACAACACTCGCCGCTACGCGGCTCGTGCGCAACTTTTCTATTCGCATGTAATAAGCAACTTACTACTCTTGTTATGTAATATACTATTTCATGCTATTTATTACTTTTTATATTGTTCTGTTCGATTCTGTTCATTGAAAAATATCAATCTTCTTATTTTTTTTGTTTCTCTTGTGTAATGAATGAAGTAATATATTATTTAGGACCACTTAAATGTATGTAGGGCAAGGACGTAGTTTACTTACCGACGTCTGAACGGTAAGTAAATCACTCACCGACGTGTTAGACTTAGAAACCAGTAAACACAACCTACTGACCTGACAACCGATGCTGTAAATAAACAAAAAAGATCGATCGCGCAAAAAGGTTATTTATTGCAATTATTGTTATGTTTAAGACCTCAAATTTCTAAATAGCAGGCTTTCAAGCTAGACACTGCGGCTCTTCTTTCATCTTGAATTGTTTCACGTCTCATTAACAGACGTTCGCTTCACTAAGTCTATTTCTTGCATTATACTCAACTTTATTAGGAAATATGATGTTGTGAACCACTGCCTGCCGAATATTGAAACACTCTGTATAATGCGTAGGTACTTCACTCATTCATCTTCTATCCACGCAATTTTCGTATTTTTTCGAGATCCGAAATTTTTAAAAATATGTTTTGCTGTCATCTTAACATGTATAGAGACTGGAACAGCAAATATATTAAATGTTACCAAGGGCAGATAAAATCTAAAAGCAGCGTCATAATTCTCATGTGTATATAGACATAAAACAACCTTTTCATTTTCAGAATTATACTAATAAAAATTTCAAGAATATACTTGTTAACGAGCGTTAACAAACTTGAAAATAATAAAATGTATTTTTGTTAGCTCATAAAAAGTCTTTCAATGTATATATTCACTATCATCCTCAGCGACACTGGGTAATAAGATGAATACAAAAGTAACTTCGAAATTATGCTATTTGCATTGTAACGAATTTGCACTGAAATATGGCAATACATTGTTTTTGATGCGTTGGAATATGTACTAGTGTTTGATTAAGAGAGGTGAGCGTCTGTAATTGGGGAAGTATTTTATGAATACCGGGTGTCTCAAGTTATCGTATACAGGCAATATCTCGCTCATTTGACAAGATAATTGATAAATAAATAAAAACACTGCATTGAATGGCAATAAAGTACCTTCCTAATGACTTATGATGAAATGTTTTACGTTTGACAGCCCTGTGGTAGCTACTCCTTTTGATTTTCAAATGGCACCCACTGTATATTGTCATTGAAAATTGCGTTGCATTCTATTTGAAATACAACGATAGCACATACTTGGTATTTTTGAATTAATAATAACAAAAGCATCAATATTTCATGAAGCAGATTAAATCAAATTTTTCCGTGAAGTATCAATTTCAACGAAAATACCTCTGATGCAATTCAAAAAACGAACACAGCAAGTGTTTAAAATTATTTTTTGCAGAATTCATGCAAGCTGTGTGTAAAAGCTTTCTTGTGCTTGTCTGAATCATTGCTGGTGTAACGCTGCGACATGCTTCACAAATGCGTTCTTCAAGATCATCTAAATCATGAAATATTCTAACCTCATTGCCTCATTGCCCTCATTGCCGATAACCAATTCGGCTTCAAAGAAGGAATTTTTACCCAAGATGCCCTAATTTCTCTGTCAAACAAAATTCATAGCGCCCTTGATCAGGGTAAACAATGTCTGAGTATTTTCCTCGACTTGAGCAAGGCATTTGATACGGTCAGTCACCAACTACTCCTGCAGTCACTGGAGGATATCGGTATAAGAGGAAACGAACTGAAATTATTTCGAAGCTATATTTCCGACCGACAACAGACTGTAAGAGTTGATGGGGTTCTGAGCGATGTATCAAAGATGGAATACGGTGTTCCGCAAGGCACGGTGTTAGGACCAGTTCCTTTTAACATATATGTTAACGATTTATTTTTCATTCAAAGTTCAAGCGATATTATCGCTTTTGCCGATGATACAGCAGTGATCTACTCAAGTAACTCATGGGACGATTTGAAATCAGAAGTAGAGGATGATTTCGTTCACATAAAGAATTGGTTTGATCACAAGCTACTCACCCCGAACCTTGAGAAAACCACTTATCTCCCCTTCGGTATAAATAAAACAAGAACACCAACATTTCAAAGCCTAGACTTCATTACATCAAACAAAGCTTGTTCAATCTCAGCTGAAAATGAAGTAAAATACCTAGGTTTGTTTATTGATAGTCACTTGAAGTGGAACTCACATATAAATTTTATAAGGAAAAAAATCAATTGTATATTATTCAGATTTAGGTTACTGAAGAAGATCTTATCCATCAGACTACTGAAAATATTATACTACTCACTTGAAGAAAGCCATATCCGGTACGGTATAACTACCTGGGGTTGCTCGTCTGAGGCACGCATCCACTCACTTGAAGTTCTACAAAAAAGATTTCTGAAGATTATCTATTCAAAAAGACGAACTCACCCTTCAGATCTCCTCTATGAAGAATCAGGTGTTCTAGACGTCAGCCAACTTTTTGCACAAAATATTATTTGTCATTATCATCAAAACAAACAAAAAACCAAATTGTCTCACACAGATACGAAACTAGACAAAAAGGCAACTATGTAGTCCCGCTCATCACAAAAACATTCGGACAGAAGTCTTATGATTTTGTTGCCCCGAAACTCTATAATGTTATACCCAAAGAACTGAAGGAGATTTTCAACATTCATGTCTTCAAAAAAAAAATTGAAAGGTTACGTCATCTCCAATCCACGTAACTTTTTCAATAACCCTCTTGAAAATGAATAAATTCCCTTTCCCCCCTCCCTTCCGTAAATACTTATATACTCAGCTTTAAGATAATCCTACATATTCTTTGTCCTGTCCATTCTTTTATCACAATAATTGTATTACATTATTATCATCATTCCAAGTATGCACTTGCTCAGCACTTGCTGGTAATGTTCACCTATCCCGAGCGTGTGTAAACGCAAATGGGATTAGGCTCGGAAGTCACATATTTAGGAATTTACGGACAGTGTGACAGGTATTTAGAATGGCAGCCTTCTGCAGATCGATGTATGTATTTTTGTGTAGACCTAATTTGGTAAGGCTATCTTGTAGAGTTTTGTGAATTAGTCCCGTAGATGAAACTATGATCGGTACCACCTCTATTTTATCTGCATGCCACATCTGTCTTACCTCAATTGCAAGATCGGTATATTTTGCAATTTTCTCGTTGTATTTGTCCAGAATATTGTTATTATTGGGTACAGCAACATCCACCAGATAAACCGAGTTAGCTTTTTTATCCACAACTACAATATCAGGCCGGTTATTCGTCACCCGTCTATCGATGATAATTGACCTATCGTAGTATAGTCTAAAATCAGCATTCTCTAGCACCGAATTCGGATGGTACTTGTAATATGGGGTGTAGGTGTTCACTAATCCAAATTTGTTGGCCAACTTCTGATGGATGATGTTGCAAAGTTGATTGTGCCTACGTAGGTAATCAATGTTAGCTAAGGCTGAACAATCCGACGTAATGTGTTGTATCGTCTCTGTTGTTTGTTGGCACCTTCTGCACTTGTCCGTAGCGATGTTTGGATCTTTCATGACAAATTTCTTGTAATTGTTGGTATTAATTACTTGGTCTTGAATTGCCATCATAAATCCTTCTGTTTCTGGAAATAATGTTCCATCAGATAGCCACTTATTTGATGCTTCCTTGTCGATATGAGGTTGATTGAGGTCGTGATGATGTCGACCATGAAGCGCTTTCTGGGCCCACTCCACCTGTCAGAATCTGTAACGATTCCAAGTCTCATATCAGGGCTTACAAGATTTAAGGGGGAGTAGTTTTTATCTGATTTTGCGACCATCTCATGCAATTCAGATGTTTCAGCCTTGGCAATGAAGAATTCTTGGAGTCTAGATATTTGTTTGTTATGTAAATTAACTATGTCCACCAGACCTCTCCCTCCCTCTCTTCTTGGTAGTGTTGTCCTGATAACTGATGATGTCGGATGGTGACATTTGTGTTTGGTCATCATGGTACGGGTTGTTCTTTGAATATCCTCCAGCTCTGTCTTTGTCCACTTCAGAATTCCAAATGAGTATGTCAGGATCGGTATGGCGTAGGTGTTAATTGCTTTTGCTATATTTCCTGCGTTCAACTGGGATTTCAATAAAGTAGTTACCCTTTGAGTGAACTGGCTCCTAATTTTGATTTTTTGCTTGCTTTTGGTCTAATAGCTTAGCTTGCTGAAATCCTAGATATTTGTAGGTCTTGCCATTTTGCATGGCAGTTATCATATTCCCATTGGGTAGTAACACATCTCCGTTAACGATTTTACCCTTCTCGATATTTAAGGTTTTGCACTTGTCTAATCCAAATCCCATTTGTATATCACTGGAGAATTTTTCAGTGATATTGAGTAAATGTTGAATTTGACGCTGGTTGGATGCGTATATTTTGATGTCATCCATATATAAAAGGTGGGAAACAGTGCAGCTAGTGTTCCTGTTGGCTTTAAGTTTATAGCCGTAGTCCGTATCGTTGAGTAGATTGGAGAGTGGGTTCATTGCCAAACAGAACCAAAGTGGACTAAGGGAGTCACCTTGGAAGATCCCCCTACGGATGGAAATTTCATCAGTTTGGAGGTATTGGCCATTTATTTGTAAATGAAGGTTCGTTCGCCAGTGCTTCATTGATGATTCTAGAAAAGTAACAATCGTGGGATTTACTTTGTAAATTTGCAGAACTTTAACAAGCCATGAATATGGAACGCTATCAAATGCTTTCCTGTAATCTACGAAAGCCGTGTGGATGTTGCGCTTTTTCTTTTGCGCCTGTTTCAGTATAACTGAATCAATGATAAGTTGTTCTTTGCAGCCTTGGTGATCTCGTCTGCAACCTTTCTGTTCTTCTGACAGGATGTTGTTTTGGTCCACATGTCTGTAAATACGGTTAGTGATGCAAGCCGTTAATATTTTATATATAGTTGGTAGGCAGGTTATGGGCCTATACTGCGAAGGATCGTGAGTTTGATGTGTTTTGGGAAGCAAGTGGGTCGAGCCCAGTGTCAGAAATGGTGGTGTATCTTCTGGATGTTGCAAAATATGTGAGAATGATGTTGCCATTGCTTCATGTAGACTGTCAAACTTCTTATACCAAAAGTTTTGGACATGGTCAACTCCTGGTGTCTTCCAATTACTGGTACTCTTTATAGCTTCGTTTACCTCGGTTGTTGTCAAGTTAACGAAAGGCATAGGCTCAATATTGATTTTTTCCTCCTCAGTTCTTATCCAGTGAGCGTTGGATTTATGTTCGACAGGCCTCGACCATAATGAAGACCAGTATTCCGTCAGCTCATCTTTATTTGGAGGACTTTGGTTCTGATTGTTTACTGTACCGCTCAGTAGCCTGTAAAATAACTTCTGATTGTTATTGAATAAGTAATTTTGTTGTTTCCTTTTCGTGCACTTGACATATCGAGATAAACGTTTGGATTTTGCCTTTAACTTTTGCCTGAGTAAATCCATATATTCAGATACATGTTGTTCATGTTGTAGGTGACCTGTATAAGTTTTGATTTTTCGATAGATCTTTCTCACTCTGTTTGTTAATCGCCTCGACGGTTTCAAGTTGTTCTTAAACTCTGTCAACTGCCCCAATTCCCTCCCTGCTTATTGTTATTGTTATTATTATTATTGTATTGTATTATTATTGTTATTATTGTATCTATTTTACTTCAAATGTCTTCTTTGTACTTGAAACAAGTGTTCAATCACTTATCAAGATTTCTTTATTCACATGGTATTTTTAGTTTCTTATTGTATCGAATTGTATTGCATTACTGTATTATTGAAAATGTGAATAAACTACTACTACTACTACTACTACTACCTACAATTGTAATCCTTCATCAGAATCCAGAGCTGAACATAAGAGAATTTATTTCTAAGAAAGATAAAATTCTCCCTCAATTTAATATTTAAAATTCCCGCTGAAATTTATAGTTCCTGCGGCCAAACTTCAGATGGTTTTTAAAACAGTAGTCACTGCTGACAACGTAAGAGTTACAATTCTAGGTTAAGGATTCTTATGATTTGAAGGATCTTAAAGAACGCATTCGTGAAGCATCTCGGAGTACACCAGCTATGATTCAGACGGCGCCAGCACAACAACACTTTTAACACGTTTTGCAGCTTGCAAGGAGTCTGCAGGAAATAATTTTAAGCATTTGCTGTAATTTTCTGTTAGTTTTTTGAATTGCATCAGAGGTATATTTCAGTTGAAATTCATACTTCGTGAAATATTGATATTTTTGTTATTATTAATTGAAAAAAATACCAAGTATGTGCTGTTGTATTCCAAATATAATGACACGCAATTTTCAAAGACATCATCTACCACAGGGCTGTCAAATGGAAAACATTTTTTAAAGTCATCAAGAAGGTACTACAATGCCATTCAATGCAGTTTTTTTAATGATTAATTATCTTATCAAATAAGCGAGATGTTGCCTGTACACGATAAGTTGGGAAACCCGGTATCCAAATGATCCATCACACCTGGTGTGTAAATTAAGCTGGACAGTTATCTCGTTGTATCCATATATTTACCGTGGCTCTAAAAACACATCTTTGCACACACACTTTGCAAAAATCTCGAGTATTTCTAACTATTTAAATTCGCATTAAGAATGAAAAGCACTATATATTTATTCTCGCTGTGAACATTGAAAAATACTTCGCGTATTCAGTGTTAATCATGCAACTTATATCTTGGGAAAAGTTGAGTAAGGATCCTTAAATGGCTGTATATAACAAATCATCTATTATGATGCCGTTACTATTCCGTGAAGTAGTATGACTAGCTTATTTACGAGAGACAACCTTTCCAGAATTCGAAGGCTTGCCTGTATTTGCATCACAGGAGCAATGGAAACATGCCCAACGGCTCCTACAGGTATGGTTCTTAACAAGATTCTGACTAAAGGAATGTGATCCCAACACCATTTTCAGACTGGGAAGTAATTGAATTAAGTCAAAAATAGATGACTCCTAAGCAATATGGATAGAAGTGCATGGGCCACTTGCGCCCATACCACCTGGTCTATTGGGTTGGAGTACGGTTTGTAGGTACCTTTAAAGATACAGTCGCTGACCATTCTTGATCAAACCCCTGGTACACAAAAATAAACTTCAAATGTATGAATGCATCAGATCAGAATCAGTACATCACTTCACTCCCAACTAGCAAAATGGAATTCTGAGAGGACTGAATTGTTGTATAATAGTCGAATACCGTTGTTTTAAGGAATTTTTATTTTGATTAAGCCTTTTGTTGCGATAATTTTGTTTTTCGAAGAAAATTGTTTTATTAAATGATTCTATAGTGACTTTTACAATATATGCTATAACGCATTACACGATCATTTCTTTTAAAATGATATAATACCTTATAAGCAAGTCTATACAATATGAAAAATATCATTTTATAAGACTTTTATACCTATTGTATAAGAGTTCTATAATATACTATATAACTAACAGTTACAACATTATAAGATAGTTACTTAAGCTTGTCTTGCGTTGCATTATAAAACACTTTTAGTTGTATAGTGCCTAAATATTTTCCGTTATAAAACAGTCATGGTATACCGTTCCATTTGACAATAAAATATTGTTCAAGGCATTTCTTTGGGATAAAATTGTTGTTTTATAAATCGCCATGTTTAAATGAGCAATTATTGTACCGCTATCGCCGCCATTATGAGCAATTGAGTTGGAAACATGGAACTATATTGAAAAATGTGACTTTATCATTATTTAGAGAATTATTTTGTGGAAAAATATTGAAATCATAAAAAAAAGTATTTTAGGATACTCTATTCTATTATTATTTTTAAGTATCTACTTAAAACTTAACCAGAATTGAAGCGCTTCATTTTCTTGCCAAATATTTACCTATAATCTATGAGTAAAATTTGCGGCGCATCAAAATTTGTGCTATTAAACCATCCGAATAAAATTATAATCTTTACTATCGATGTCCACCCAAACGGCTCAAGTCGTTTTTATAAGTCTCCATTTCTACAAATGGAATGTAGGATGCACGTTCAAATTGAAATATAATTCGGTTCTGATGTTTTTCACAAAAAAATGAATTGCTGTTATAAACTGCTAAATGACAAAATGTTTCCATTGTGCTCAAAATAACAGCATTTTAAAAATATATATTGCATTATACAACCATTTTGTGAGAGCTCCATAGTGCCGCTTCAATCCCATTTTATACTACATGACACACTATCAAATCATTTTATAGTAGCTGTATGAATGATTATAAAATAGTCGATTGAGAGTTGTGTAAATGTGCATTAAACAGTCATATAAGAGTTGTATAAACTTTTAGTAGAACTGTTATACAACAGTTGTATAAAATTGGGGCCCTTTTTGTTGTATAAGGATCATTAAATTGTTTTGTAGACCGTTATAAGAATTTTAGTATCCTATAAGACATATCTTGTAGCTGTCTATACAAACCTTATAGAATTTAAATTGCTACTTGGGATAGACATCAAATTACGTAACTAATGATGTATAGTGTTATAATTACCATTTCGGACAAAGTTATAATATTGACCCTCCTGGGTAACCAGCTAATAACAGTCTTTTCAGTTTCTTCAATTGAAATTTTGAATGTATGCCATTATATATATTCGGGTACCTTCATATTTCGTTTAAACGTCGGCTTTCAAATAGCCTATATTTATCAAGAATTATCATCAGTTATGATAATTTGCCGCAAACGGAGTCAAATTTAATTGAAAGCTTTCCATGGCGCTCTATTATTAGTAGAAGATAACAAGTATACTTCCCCTTTTATAGTCCAGTAGAGTAATTCAGTTGTAAATAAATGAGTGAGAGAACCAGTTGAAATGTAGAACAAAGGAATTTGAAGTTTTATGACAAGAAGGTTAATATTTTTTATGAGCTATAACTGTCAATTTTATTTCGCTGGAAGGTATCATATTAGGAAAGATAAAACTATAGTTTTCTTGCAGTTAAAACCAAGTCCATTCAAATTGGATTAAGATTTAATAGTAACCAGATTTATTGACTTAATAAAGTGTAAAGTTGCCATATATGAAGTTATATGTAAACTGAGCAGTAGCGTAGCTAGAGTCTACTGCGCCCGAACTCTGGTGATAAGCAAAATTGTATTGGCCAAGACCAATACCAAGACACAATATGCAAGACCAAATACCAAATAATACACTTTCTAGGCAATCGAACTTAAAAGTGAAAGTTCAGTCACACACTGTAAATCTAAGTGTGAACATTATTGTAAAATTATTACTTTTATATTTTACAATGAAGTCCACAAAATGAAGTTTCATAGTGTTCTATGTCATGAGTCAATCACAACACTTCCAATACTACATTGGAGCTGACGCCGCAAAAGGGCTCCGGCCTCCAAAAAGGTGTTTCAGTCCCCCTCATTGCTAGGAAAAAAAAAGGTAGAACGTGTCGAGGGACACACGGTAGGAATTTTAGTTCCTTTTAAGCAAACATTTTTTGAATCGATAAATAAATACACATATTAATAAAAGAATTTATTTTACTCTGGATGAAACTTCATTTAACGAAAATATACAGTAGTATTAATTATAAATAAAAATAAAAATCTTATCATAAAGTTGTTGGCACAATAGTTATTTATGATACGTGAAGTTATACTTTTGCGCACGAGTTGCGAAAATACCAAAATATTATATGAAATATTCCGTACAAATTAACAACAAATACTTAAAACAGAATAAAATGGGTATTTAAGAGGACCTCAAATTTTATAAAATTATGTAATACAACTGACGTTATAGATAAACAATTTGCGTATTCCTCGGTGGTCGAGTAGTAAGCAAACTCTCACGCGGTAGACCCGGGTTCGATTCCCCGAGAAGAAGTTTTTTTTCAATTGTTGATTTTATTTTAAATAATTATTCTGCTTGATATTAATAACGACAACAGGTAAACTTGAAATATTTAACAGAATATTCATTATTATAGATAATGGTACGGTACCCTTCATGAGGGAGTCCGACTGGTAACATCTACTTAGGTATAACAGCATCGTATATTTAAAAAGGGAAACCGTAGCATTATACAAATTGGATATTCAAGAACTGTACGTTTACCACAAAAAAATTAGTGGAAACATAAAATTGAATTGTTAAATTTTTAATTTGAAGTTATATTACAGTTTATAGAAATTTTTATTTTCCAGATTTTTTCTTAATTGGGTCGTAGAAAAAATATGCTGTTCGACTCGTGTGGATTGTCCATATCGCGCTTGAAAGATTGAGCACTCCGCCTACGGCGTCGTGCTCAAACTTCGACCTCGTGCGATATGGCCATCATATCCAAACTAGTTGCACAAACTACTATTTCTATCAAAATATGCCCTTTTACATTTAAAAGCCTGCCAAATGTCAAATCGATTTATCCATCCATTTTAAAGTTATCGAATTGAAACACTCAAGTTTTCAAAATTTCAACACCCTGTATTTCGAAAAGTAAATGTGCTAGACCCCTTAATCCTCATATCATTTTGTCCAATTTTACGAGAGGAATCTACATGCAAACGTTGTAATTACCCTTAACGCTCGAGATGCTTATACCATTTTTTTGCGCGATCGTATTGAAATAAACTTCGAATAAAATAATTTAAATTTCTTCGAAACGAACGAAATGTCAAAAGTGACATTTATACTTCTCCATCAGTTTAAAATATATTATGGATTTTGGTGAAATTGTTTTTATGCTATTTATTCCTTTCGACGTCTGAACAGTAAGAAAATCACTTACCGACGTGT
>CAJUYG010002371.1:6997-33315 GCA_910591675.1 Galerucella calmariensis | reverse complement strand
TATATATACTCTCTCGACTTCGTAAACACAACAGCGTATAGGTTAGAACACGCACGGCTTGCTAAATACATACGTTCTGAAATTGTAATATTAAAATATGATTTGTTTTTGAATTTATTAAAATTAATTCATTATTATTATTATTTTTTATTATTTATTATTTACAAAAAACCTGTATACACTCAACAAAAATAATCGACGCGACACCACACTGTTCAATGCGAAATAGAAATTGCAGCATGTAATACCTTTCTTCGCATCTAATACACATGGGAGCTCATGGCAGCATGTGTTGAATGCCTTGATATAGACGCGTATGTTGATGGTTCGCGCCCGGACTATGGTGAAAATTTTTTTCAATTTATTTGCTTTCTATAAGAGAGAAAGATACAGACAGAGAAACATGCGATGCGCACAGCTTAGCGCATAGCTTCCTATATCAAAAAGTGTCGTGACAAAACTTTTCGTAAGAATTTTATCCGTCTAGCCTCCTTGCATTGTTTCGTCTAAAAAATGAATTAATTCAATAATTTTGCTTTTTATTACACCGACACTAACCTAGGTGAACGATAAACGTAAGCATTATCATCATCTATATAGTTTACAAAATCAATAAAATCATCCATCATACTAATTTCCCTGAAAAATTTGAAACTATAACAGACAAATAACAACCACACAAAATTTTGATATCGCAAAATGACAATGTCAGGTACAAACGTGGTTTATAGGTTAGAAATCTTCACTCAAGGGAGCTGGAATCTGTACTCATATTTAACTCAAGTTACACTTAAACTGAACCTCACTTTTCGCCTGTCAAGTGTCTCTGCATACAATGAGGATGAGTGACCCTCAAGTGTCGACTATGAATTTCACCCTAAGTAGATAGAGAGACAGTCATTAAAAAAACCACCTCAACATTCTTCCTCTTTTTCCTTTCTACATTTTACATTGAATAATGAATATTGACCACTCTTATTTGTTTCTGAAAGCGTTGAAGAGATCTCCTAAAGTTCTTGGTCCTGTCGATTTTCCTACGTTTCGAAACCATGTCTTTTTCCTACCTACTCCTCTTCTGCCATCGATATTCTGTTTTCCTACACTTAATTGTATTTATCATTTCACAATCTTTTTGATTATTGCTGAGCTGAAAATGCACAGTTTGTTGAGCAACGCCGCGCAACATTATAGTGCTCCACATTTCTTTCTGATGGGCAGAATATAACTAGCGAGCACTAGTCCAATAAATGAAGGCGAAAAATACGGTCAACATGGGCATCTGGTCCAGCAAGGATATTTTTTTTTAATTTGCAGGTAATAGTGGGTACATTGAACCCCCAAAATGTCAGGTGCCTGAAATTTGTGGGAGGGTCGGAAAATGGCTCTAGAGATTACGAAAATTCGTTTTCCGCCGATATCTCCCGAACTACGATCCCTAGAGAATTTTTGTTCGGACAAAAAATGAAGAGCAGTTCATTACCTACAAAAGTTGTCCCCACAATTTCTTTCGATACACCAATATTTTTTGCAAAAATGGTGGTTGAAAAGTTCGCAGATTTCTGAAACTTAAAAACTGACGCTTGTAGCCCAAAATCTGGGATGAGGGACCCTGAAAATACACCAATTTCTATGTTTATGCCTCCAGGCATCTATGGTAGATGGCGCCACCTTGCATTTTCGCAACCGCGAAATAATTAAGGCCATGAAAAGAAACATGAAAATGATCGATCTCTTACCCACTCTCGGGGTCAAAAAGTTATCGCTTTCTTTAAAATTGAGACCCTGGCCTGCTTTTATTGGACAGACCAATCCTAGGAATGATTGTGTGCGAAAACGCTAAAATTGCGAAAATAACTTTCCCATTCTTCATTACCGAATACCTCTTCCTACAAGCGATGAACTTCCACAGACGACACCTTCTCCAGGTACAAATGGTGGTTGTCTTTCCTGGTCTTGCACATTTATTAGGGTTTCTATTCCTCGGGTAACCGTTGTAACGTCTTTAGTCAGATCTTGATCACAAGTAAAACACACGGGCGTACTAGAATTCTCTGCGACTTCCATTTTTCTACAGGAATGAACAATATTTATCAAATCATCAGATGTCATTTCACCCACAACCATATCAATGATCTTAACTAAAAAAATTAAACCTCACCGTGTGTTCCAAAAAAAAGAAGCTCAAGAATTTTCAATATTTTCCTGTGTTTTTTATCAATAAAAATTTCAAAATTTATTATTTAATAATAACAATAAAATTAATAATGACTTGAATTTCACTTTTTACACTGGAATACTACTAATTTATTCTTGAAAAATCACGGAAGAGATAGTATTCACATGTAAAATTGTCAGTTGTTGACAAACAATGCAGCAGAAAGCATCCACTTGTACACGCACTATAGCAGACGCCGTCGACCACACTATAGATGGGTGGCGTGGCGGCGTGCGAGAATAAAATGAGGCATCCATTACAACAAATTTAGAGACAAATTTCTTTTTAATGCATCAAATAAAATACTTGATACACATATCAAAGGAAAGTTCAGAATGTGACCTTTCATCGGGTATGATCCTTGACCGGGAAGAATTTTACTGTAAAGAGAAAAAACTGCTAGAAAAACTCAGAAGAATAGCTGTCTTCCCTCAGAAAACTGGAAATTTCCCCGATTTTCCTGAAAACCCAGGGGGTTGGGCCAAAAAAAATTATACCATAGGCAAAAGAAAATTCTAACCTTCCTCCCAATATCAATAATAAGCGGGTTTGACAGTTCATCATCGAGAAATTCCCGATAAACCAGAGCGCTCGGGAAAACTCCAGAAATCCACAAAAATCGCCTCTTGGAAAACACATTATTCAAAAAAATACGGGCGAATTATTGGTAGCATTGTTTCGGAATAAATAAAGTACCCCCCAAAGAACCATTATCCGATAGGATTTGCTGAAATAACTATTGATAAAAATAATATGAATAAATCCATGGAAGCATTAAAAAATCTAGCAAAGACGAATTTTGGCCTGGTTTTCCAATGACCCAGGAGCACGAATTGAGTGGATGAAAACACGCCTTAGTAGTCACAGATCCCTTCTTTCACCCGCACTTTGATTCATTGAAAAGTATTGATTTTCACGCGAGTTATTAAAAAATTAGTAATTTACTTGGGGACGTCATGCCCTCAGAGCGTGCTCTCTATAAGCCGGCCTGGAGCTCAATTTTGGGTCGGCGTTCGGGCCATTTATCTCGAAAACTATCTAATTTTTCGAAAAAAATGCTAGGGATCATTTTTGTGGACAAGGAACTGCTCTTTATTTTTTTCGTCGGAACAAAAATTCTCCAGTGGTCAAATCTCGGCAGATATTGCGGGAAAACGGATTTTCTGGAATTTCAAAGCCATTTTCCTGACATTTTGGGAATTTAATGTGCCTACCATAACCTGCAAATTAAAAAAAAATTGCTCTTGCTGGACCAGTTGCCCATTTTGACACGAAAATGCCATTAGTTCAAAATTCGCGCTCAACCAAAAATTACTGTAGTAGGATTCTGTGTCATGTTGATATCAACAGTCGCAACAAAACGACACTATTCGTATTCCGTGTGCCATACCATATGACTATTTGTCGTTTTATAACGACAAACAGACATTGACACCCTCGCATATAAACGATACCACTCGATATCTTGACATAGAGACAAACACATGTCGCTTTGCATTACGGTAGGAAAGAGGGAAAGAAATAGAAAATTTGTTGAAACTTTTTAACGTCTTGTCAATTGTCGTTGATAGAATAATATTATATTTTAAAAATAACTTCCAGTAGCAAAAAACTGCAAGCTGGCAAAAAATTTTATTACCACTGGAATGGCAACTGGATTATTAGGCTGCATCAATTGCTGCATGATTGAATTAAAAACAAACCGTGCTAAATTTTTGTTCAATCTATATAGGCATATAAAATCTTCCTCAGTGGTGTCATGGAAAGGATCACTGCGATCTCTCAAATGTCGCCGTTCTAAATTTATAGTACGCATTTGCTGCAATCTTTCTTCCTCTTGTAGAACGAGAATGTTTAAATTATTAATTGGAAACATTACAATATAACTATATTATCTGTAAATATAAGAATACAACCACAACACAGCCCCACGTCACACCACTGGGGTTGAATATAACCCACAAAACAATTTTTGTTAAGTTGTTGCTGCACGAATCTATCTACCTTAAACGGCGACAATATATCGGATGAATACAAATTATCCTATAGGCTAATTTTTACAGTTCACTTGAAACAACCAACGTTAAATAAATGGAAAGCGAGACGAATTTTTAGGATGAGTAATATTTTTACGAATCTTTCCGAAGGTAAAGCGATAGTGACACAGAATACCAAAATAGCTTGATGTGGTAACGACATGTCGACATCAGTTGTCGCTATCGACATGTTGATATCAACATGACACAGAATCCCACTGCTGATGACATAACTAGTACGTTCATAATATATCGAAAACTGACAGTGTACTTGTCAGTTAGAGGACGGAGTAAGCGCTTCTCGTGGTGCGTTTGTGATTTATTTTTAATGTTTGTCTTTTATTTGGCTAGTAGTGGAAAAAATTGTATGGTGTTGAAGACATTTATAAACCTCGCACCTTATTCTTATTCTTGGTTCTCGGTCAATAATAATAGTCTTCACCACCTTGATGTATAATTTACTATTATTTATCCTACCCAATAAACTTTTGCTTTGTCCATAAGACGTAAATGCATCTCCAGTATAACTTGTTTTTGAAAAACTGTCAGTTCTAGGACAATTTTGTTCATTCTGAAATGTAAATTTTCGAAGACCATTTGAATACTGTATGAAATATTCGTTGATTTGATATAACATATATTTTGAGCTGGCATCTTAATTACGAGATATTTTTCATGCTGAACGTAATAATAATAAAATAATTAGCAATTTCATTGTTAGAAATAATCAATGATCAAACAAAAACCCGTACAGATGCGACCATTTCTACTAACTATGCAATGAATAAAAACCAATTTCGGAAAAATATTAATCACAATAAATTGTATGTGCACCGAATAAACGTGGAATTGTTTATTATTGTGATTGTGGATCGTGACAGCTTTAGTGAATGACCGTTTTCGATTCAACCTTTTTGAATTACGACCCTAAAAAGAGCACAGGCTCAACGGGACATTACTGCTCGTATCCGGGAATACAACAGCGGTGCGAGAGTATTTTTTTAAAAAGGTGTAACATCAATTTGATCTTTATTTAGTTCAAAAGGGATAAAATAAAAACTAAAGGATGGATTACTGGAATTAAGAAGTGAACTGCAATAGAAAAGAAACCCAATGATAAAAAAATGATAGTTTAATTAACTATTCTTTTTGGAACTTTAGTTCTTTACGCCAGGTTATGTTTGAGCGACCAGGGGTCGCGACGCAAAAGATCTGACCGTTACGCGTTACGTTACGCTACGTTATGTTACGTTGCTTCGTTATGTGCCTTGCTTGCGTGCTTGTGCCTCCTTAGTCTCTCTCTCGTTTACGAAGCAGCGATTCATAATAATATTCTCCTGCCGGGATTCGAACCCGGGCCGCCCGCGTGCAATGCGAGCATTCTACCACTGAACCACCGATGCTATATTTAAATTCTATGCAAAGCTGGTATTCGCAGTGCCGGTGATCTACTTGAATTTGTTCGGATCAATTTTTACTATTATTTCCATAATTTTTTTTGCGCGATTAAGCGGTCTAGCACATTTACTTTTCGAAATACAGGGTGTTGAAATTTTGAAAACTTGAATGTTTTAATTCGATAACTTTAAAATGGATGGATAAATTGATTTGACATTTGGCAGGTTGTTTTTAAATGTAAAAGGGCATATTTTGAAAGAAATTGTAGTTTGTGCAACTAGTGTGGATATGATGGCCATATCGCACGAGGACGAAGTTTGAGCACGACGCCGTGGGCGGAGTGCTCAATCGTTCAAGTGCGATATGGACAATCCACACGAGTCGAGCAGCATATTTTTTCTACGACCCATTTTTAAAAAAAAACTAGAAAATAAAAATTTCTATAAACTGTAATACTTATAACTTCAAATTAAACATTTTACAATTCAATTTTATGTTTCCACTAATTTTGTGGTAAACGTACAGTTCCTGAATGTCCAGTTTGTATAATGCTACGGTTTCATTTTTTGAATATACGATGCTGTTATAAGTAGATGTTGCCAGTCGGACTCCCTCATGAAGGGTACCGTACCATTATCTATAATAATGAATATTCTGCTAAATATTTCAAACGTCTACCTGTTGTTGTTATTATTGTTATTTATTTTTTTTTTAAATAAAAGTAACAATTAAAAAAAAATTTTTTTCACGGGAATCGAACCCGGGTTTTAAGTATTTGTTGGTAATTTGTACGGATTATTTCTTTTAAGTTTATCTTTGTAAATGAATATTCTTGATCCAGTGCGCTTCTATGAGGAACTTTTTTTGACGTTTCTTTTAAATTGAAAAAAGATGAATGACGGATACTAAACTCGAATGCTGATTGGTGGATTTCATATACGTTCTAAGATGTATATGAAATCATATCCGTTTAGTTAACTGATGGCCTACATTTCCATTTTGTAAACTGTGCAGAATAGTAGTTTGTGCAACTAGTGTGGATATGGACAATCCACACGAGTCGAACATTATATTTTTTCTACTATCCATTCAAGAAAAAAATCTAGAAAATAAACATTTGAATATACTGTAAAATAAATTTTCAACAATTTTATTCATAATCGTACCAATTCAATTTTATGTCTTCACTAATTTTTTGTGATAAACGTACAGTCCTTAAATGTACAATTTGTACAATGCTACGGTTTCCCTTTTCAAATATACGATGCTGTTATAAGTAGATGTTGCCAGTCGGACTCCCTCATGAAGGGTACCGTATCATTATCTATAATAATGAATATTCTGCTAAATATTTCAAACGTCTACCTGTTGTCGTTATTAATATCAAGCAGAATGATTATTTAAAAATAAAATTGACAGTAAAAAAAAATTTCCTCACGGGGAATCGAACCCGGGTCTACCGCGTGAGAGTCTGGTATGCTTACTACTCATACACCAAAGAATATGAAAATCGTTTATCTATAACGTCAAATGTATTACATAATTTTTTCTTGAATGGAACTAAAGTTCCTACCGTGTGTCCCGCGACACGTTCTACCTTTTTCTTATTCTTTTGGGAATCAAACCAATAATAAAAGACGAAAAATTAAAGAAAGTGCTTTAATACAACTAAATTCAGATAAATGTGTAGCTAGTATTTCAGCCGAATGTAGTCAAATTTGGTTACCAATGCTAGAAAGAGAAATTTCCAATAATCAATTACCTGCGTTATCAGGATAGCATCATAAGCTTTTATCCAGGTTTTATTATGATTTATCATTGGAATAGTTGTTAATCGATACACACTTCAATACACAAAATCACCAAACTGAGTTATAGATACATGTTTTGAAAACAAAAATGATCATACACAAAAAAGTTACAACAAACGCGTTTTATTAACAATATTTCCAAAATAAGCTAAAAAAGCGCTATCCCAATAAAAACCGTTCCTGGAACGTGCACTTCACTGGATTCCATTTCTAGTAGACTATCATATCGTTAGAATGTCATAAAATAAAATATTTTATTTCACATTTTACCAGAGGTGTGATCTACTATGAATGGACCTAATAAAATTTGACAACAAAATTTTGTAGTCTTAAATTTCAAAATATTGATTGTCTAGTTGTCATATTTTTTCGTTGTGTCAGATAGGGACAAAAAATTATTTTATTAATTTTTGTTACTAGTTAATCTTGACAACGGTAGCTGGAACGCTACCGAAACGTCGAAATAAAAAATAAAAAACAATATTGTGGTTTGATTCCCAAAAGAATAAGAAAAAAGAATAAGTAATGCCACAAGGAACTCAGCTTTGTGGAATACTGGATATAGAAGCTCTATAGATGCTGACTGAGCAGCATACATTTTGGTTTTCAAATATTCTCATGAAAATATCCTAGTGGGTTGAATCGGGTGACCTGGCTGGACATTCCAACATTGGTAAGCCTTTTCTACCTATCCACCAAGCAGGAAATGATTCGAGGAGGTGTGGAGGTGTCCCATCTTGTTGAAACGCTTCTGACATGGTATCATCATTTTCTAGTATGTTGTTTCTGGATCAATAGCTGCTCTCAGTAATTGTAGATTACAATAAAATATGGTTTCTAAAGCTGCCATACCAGAAGTTCAATTAGATTATAAATTTTGAGCAATAGTTGATATGCTCCAGGCATGTTGACTTTGCTAATAATACGGATTACTTTGAAAACTTTGTAGTATGCAAAGTTTTTGTGGAACAAGGAAGCGTAATTTTCATGTATTACAATATTCCGAATTTTACAGATATAATGTTGCTTTGTTATTCACGAAATTGTGTGTTTCCGACCGACACCTCTAGAACTAGAAATAGAACGAATAGTGGAGACTCGATAAACATAGTTACAAGTAGTATTTTATTGGACCATTTCACGAAAAAGAGAATAATTATTATAATTACACTGGCAAGCAAAAAATTGGAGTTACACAAAGTTGATGGCATGGTTGTTATAGTAGGGGCTGATTCATTTGTCTTCCGATTATTGCTATTGGTTATTTAACAAGCATAATGCATTTACTGTTGACAATTGTAGCATTTTTACAAGTGAAATGACTAATATTGAAGGAGTGAGCCTTTGCGGTGAACAAAGAGTGTACAGCCGTTGCCAAGAGACTGGTATGATTACCAAAAGACCAGGGTTCGGACATAAAATAGTAACCACCCAAAGGGATGACCGTTTTTTGTTGTCCGCTAAAGAATAATTAGTGCTGATGCTGCTGGATTATTTTGTGAAAAACGGTGACAGAAGCAACAGTGAAATGTTGGTATCGAATTGCAAGAATAGCCACTCAAAATCATAGAAGCATCAGGGCTGGAGCAGGCTACTGTTCCCAGAGGTGTGGTGCTCGAGTTGTAGAGATTATTCGTTATTGTGTGGACGCCGCCAACTTTTGAGACTTCGACTAATCTTGTAATAGACCAAAACTAGCCCCAACCGTGGTTTGGTGTCATAAAACGTGGCAGAAACTGAAATTTTGTACCTTGAGGATAATTTTGAAATAAAGTTTTTGGACGATAACCGTTTTGTTTATATTTTGTACTAATAAAATTTTGTCCGCGATAAATTATATTGATTAGAACACTTTCCAAGTTCCTACTGAGCTTAACTGAAATTAATTTTCAACAAAATCCTGTGTTTAATTAACATAAATGCTACGAAAACGTCAGAAATCTTGGCACAAAAACCCTACTATTTTAGAAACTCCTGATAGAAATGTCATGAAACTTCTAGATTAGACTGGTGCATTATCTGTAAGAAAAGTTGAAACATTTTCTATTCAAAAGAAATTCTAAAATAAAAAATCTGGATGGTAAGCAATTTCTTAGTATAAATCATTGGTCTAAAATCAAAATACTCTTTGGCAAGTCTACGTAACGACATATGACAGCCGCCCTGATTAATCTGATTATTGTGATGATACGATTGATTTGAGTTTATTTAATTTTGATTTGGTACTTTCTCCAAGATTGTTTTAATTGCTTATAGGTATTTCAAAAGCCATATCAGACTTTGCATAATAAAAAGGATCATTCATTCATTGATTCGATTTTGTTGTGCTCAACAGCCCAGGCATTTGAACTGAATCTTTGTACTGATACCCATGTTATCTACTCTCACTTCAGAAGCTTGGTGTCTTCTATGGACCACTAGTTTGACTGGTGGGATTCTCAGTAATTGTGTAGTTGTATTATTTCCTATCCAAAGTGCAGATGTTTCCTCAGGGTGCAGTGTCCAGTCACCAGGTCTCTTACTCAGTTTAAATAGTCTGGTTAAGAGTTTCTTGTCTATCTCGTTAGCTTTCATTGATGCTCTCTCCGTACTGTTCATTGCCCTGTCAATGGTATTTCCAATTATTTTTTCAATATTTGCTCTTGTCGTAGGTCTTTTACTAGCCCATACTAATACACACACCACTCCAAAGTGCTTCCGTCAGAGTTCTTGTAAGTTCTATGGTTGGTTATAATAGTTATATTAATTTTCCACATTTTTTACGATAAGTCGAAAACGAATAAAGATATTAAAATTCTCTCTTTAATGACTCCAAAAATAGTTGGATAGGTTGAATAGGTAACAAAATATTAAAATTCAAACACTGGAAAAAAGTTAGTCTTTTTTCTCGCTTCATATGAGAGGTACAAAGAAATGCCACCGTAGAAAATTATCAGGTATGAAACGGGCTCTCGAACGTTTATATCAAAGTTCTGCGATTTTCTGAGATCATAATAATTTTAGATTCGAGCATTAACGCCCCCTGGGTGTGAAATTTTGAGGTTAAAAATTATTCCAGCAATTTCTCTTGGCCACTCTTACTATCAATATATTTTTCCCCACAACCTAGAACAAAATACTTTCAGAGATACAGACGGTTAACTCGCTGTACAGGGCCACTCTGTACAACATATTTTATCAATTGAGAAGGAAAAAGACAAGAATTTCGAATATTATTATTTCTTTTCCTACCACTTAATTCATTGTCATTCATGTTTTTGTCTGTTTACGGCATTTGCATAAATGACCAGTCTTTTAGCTAAATATCTAGTTATTGTAAACGACCTAAATTAGTAATCACATTCACCGGTGATTGTCGACATTTGCCGGATATTAGACTTTTACATATTATACGTTTGAATACCAAAAGAACAAAATGAAAACTGATATAAAATCATTACTGCAAGACAATTGTGACCAATCCCGAACAATACTTTCAGTTTCTTCAAAATATACGTGATTAGAAGAAGGAAAATTATCGGGGTCATTTAAAATTATAAACGATTTGGTAAAAAAATGAAGTTTAAGCAAGATCAATTGAAAATTAATTATCAATAGAAAAATAAGTTAAAATGGTATCGCGATGTTCGTTAATACTAGTAAGAGTGAAATTTCTACATTAATAACAGTCTAGTCTAGCTTCGCTAATAAGTGGAAAATTTCCGGTTTGAGACTTAAAAGGTTTTTATAAATGAATATTGAATATTTAAGAATGTATAATTACTATCTGGGAGGAGCTAATCTTGAGGAATCTACAGATAGGGGAATACACATTCAACTGACAAGTTGGCATTAATGACAGTCGTCCTGAGGATAAACAATCATTTGGATTGAATTTATATTTTCAATTTCGTTTTTTTCATATTGATTTAATTGAAAACAGTGCTTCGCGAACGACATAGTGTTTGTCACCAACGGGAAATTCCCAGAGTTAGGTTTGAATGTCCTAACAAGCACTACGAATTGTGGAGGAATGGTGCCTTGAAGACGACCTTGCAGTTAATCCAAAAAAAATAAACCAGTTGCCTTTACGAATAAAAAAGTTCTCCTGCAGAAGAAGAGAACAGAGCTGTAAAAGACACCTGGAAGAGTTACTACCAGGGCGACTAGAGTTTTCTGGTAAAGCAGGAGAGTTATGTGCAAAATCTGGGGAATACGAACTTTATTAGATGTGCTCCACTGGTTGAGATCAACGATCACCTATAGAACAATGGTCTAGTGGAGGAGGACAGATGTGTCCTCTGCAGTGAATATGTCAACTGCAATTCAAATACCTTCTGTGTGTCATCTGTCAATAATAATGGCAAAAAATTGCCAAGGCAATAAAATGAGTTAAAATAGATTTTGCATACTTTGAAATTATATCGTATTTTATCGTGATTTTTCACATTTTTCATGAAACTCAAAAACTAATGAATATATCAAGATGCGGTATCACTGAAATATAAAAAATTTAAAGCTGCATCAGAATATGTTACTGTTCCATCCAATTTTTTAATAAAATCGTAAAAGATTAAAATTGAAACGCTGAAAAATAGAAGGTCTTTCTTCTCGCATTATCACAGATATAAAGAAAGGTCACTATAGAAACCTAGTACTTTTACTATCAACATTTTCCCCACAACTTGTACAAATAGGTACTTTCCGAAATACAGCCAATTACCTCGCTTAATAGGCCATTTGATATCTGTCACTTACGAGGTGCAGGTTTCTTTGAATTAATTTTTTTTGTTTCTTTACATCACTCCCTTCGGTATAGTTGGTATGTTTTGCTATTTTTTAACTAAACTGCTAATAAATTAAATTACCCAAAATTTTTCATACGTTTACGCCAATGATATTCTGCTGCTGTTCATGTAGTTTGTACTCGATTTGGTGTGGATTACGTGATCAAGTGCGGTTTATGTTTTAAAACTGCATTAGCTGATTTTACCAGAAATTATTGTCGGTATTTAACCAAAATAGTTTGGGATTTTCATGAACTTCGATGCGATTGGAAGTTTTTCGTTTTTATTTATGACCATTTTATAAACAACGGATACGAGGACAAATATATGATTTAAGAGAACTTATTTATTTAGGACCAATCCTCTAATTAACAAGAAATAGGACAAATGACTACCTCAAATCGGGTCTTTAAAAATTTGCATACAGGGAGAGAGATAACTTCTAAAGCAGTTTATTTTGACTTAAATTGTTCCAAATATACTTTAATTAACATAAAATGCTTATAAATTATGTAGGAAAGTCACCCGAGTCACTCGAGTGAATATTGGCCATAAATCGCGAGTAGAATACTATACTTTGTCCACGACCCTTGATTTCTTTATTAAATAAAAGTCAACTAACCTCCAGTTCATGAAGTTATAATATGTAAACATATAGTTATCTTTCGATTTTTCTGGCAGCAGTCCTATAGTCGTTAATTTCGCCGCTTTTTTTTATTTCAATTGGTGTACAAGAACGTTCATTTCCACTATCCGAATTCAATGCATTCATCGTTGCGGTAATATAGCAAGTTCGTAACAATTTGGTATTACTAACGTCAAAATTAAATAATTTGACATATATAGAGATGGGCGATACCGTGTAAAGTATCAATACAACGTACCGTTATAAATATATTGTTTTGAAATACTTAATACTAGAAAATGTCGTTATGAAAAGTATCAATACTAAAGATTTCGATATTTTATCGATACGATATATTTCAGAAACAAATTTCCTGAACAAAATACACAGATTTAAAAGTTTATTTCATATTGTACCCCCATCTCTAGTCGTGAATTATGAACCATAATACACTCCAGTGTATTATGAACCATAATTCACTCTATATGGGTACCATATACCTTTTGTTAGGAGGTAAAATATCGACTTATTATTAGGTGGTCATGGACAAATACCATTATTCCATAGTAAAGTTTCTGTCTCCCACTTAGGGGTCTTTAACAACGGATTGTTTCCAGGATTTCTTGGTGACCATACTTCTTATGCTCATCATTAAGGATATGTTTATCAACAACATGATTTTCAACTGCTAGATAAGAAGGGAAGAAACTCTAGTGACTCATTTTCCAGATATTGGGAAGTATGCCGTGGAAAGTAATAATGAAAATTTGTAGAAGCTGGGTCATACATAATCCCCTCTTGTTTATAAATTTTAATTATATCGTGCAGATATACCAACTCCGTTCAACTTAAAAGAGTAATTCAATGTATGATAGGAGCATATAGCCAGAGAAGTAGTTGTTGCTTCGTGAATGGACTCTGTTTTTTGAAAAGTATTTCTCAAAAACTTTGTACGGTATTATAATGGTAGATACTCGTAATGGTATTTAACAAAAATCTTTGACATCCATCAATTTATTGTTCTTAATTATAATTTTTGGAACTTTAGTTCTTTACGCCAGGTTATGTTTGAGCGACCAGGGGTCACGACGCAAAAGAGGACCGTTACGCGTTACGTTACGCTGCGTTATGTTACATTGCTTCGTTATGTGCCTTGCTTTTGCGTGCTTGTGCCTCCTTAGTCTCTCTCTCGTTTACGAAGCAGCGATTCATAATAATAAATATGCTCATGCCCGGATTCGAACCCGGGCCGCCCGCGTGCAATGCGAGCATTCTAACCACTGAACCACCGATGCTATATTGAAATTCTATGCAAAGCTGGTATTCGCAGTGCTAGTGATCTACTTGAATTTGTTCGGATAAATTTTTACTATTATTTCCATAATTTTTTTTGCGCGATTAAGGGGTCTAGCTACTTTTCGAAATACAGGGTGTTGAAATTTTGAAAACTTGAATGTTTTAATTCGATAACTTTAAAATGGATGGATAAATTGATTTGACATTTGGCAGGTAGTTTTTAAATGTAAAAGGGCATATTTTGAAAGAAATTGTAGTTTGTGCAACTAGTGTGGATATGATGGCCATATCGCACCAGGAAGAAGATGAAGCACGACGCCGTAGGTGGAGTGCTCAATTGTTCAAGTGCGATATGGACAATCCACACGAGTCGAGCAGCATATTTTTTCTACGACCCACTTAGGAAAAAATCTAGAAAATAAAAATTTCTATAAACTGTAATATAACTTCAAATTAAAAATTTAACAATTCAATTTCATGTTTCCACTAATTTTGTGGTAAACGAATGTCCAATTTGTATAATGCTACGGTTTCCTTTTTTAAATATACGATGCTGTTATAAGTAGATGTTGCCAGTCGGACTCCCTCATGGAGGGTACCGTACCATTATCTATAATAATGAATATTCTGATAAATATTTCAAACGTCTACCTGTTGTCGTTATTAATATCAAACAGAATGATTATTTAAAAATAAAATTAACAATAAAAAAAATTCCTCGCGGGGAATCGAACCCGGGTCTACCGCGTGAGAGTCTGGTGTGCTTACTACTCAACCACCAAAGAATATGCAAATTGTTTATCTATAACGTCGGATGTATTACATAACTTTTGCTGAAAAGGAACTAAAGTTCCTACCGTGTGTCCCGCGACACGTTCTACCTTTTTCATCATATTTGGAAACTCTACAATTTTAACAACGTCTAAACTCTTTACATTAATTTTCAACCCTTGCTTTCCAACCCTTAGTACTTATTACTTGGATTTGTAGGCCATGCTGTTTTTAATGATAGGAATGCATCCAAGTAAACGGTATCCATAAGTTGATTGTTTTAGTTTCAATGTAGCGACGATTAATAATAATAATATTTATTTCAGAAAAATGCGGATAGTGACAATATAGTTATTTATGTACCAAGGGTATAAATAAAGAAGCTTACGACATGGTTATTACATAAGTTAAAAAAAATTATTTCTTTTTATGCCCGCGCGGGCCATAAAGTACGACATTAGATAATTGGTAACTAAGCAATAAAGACACAATTATGAACTAGTATGACATAATAGTATATTAAGTATTAAGAACTGTAAGGGTTGTTTACCGATCGACAGCAATTTTGCTGGAGACCGGTATTATCCTTAACGTTCGAGATGCTTATACCATTTTTTGCGCAAGCGTATTAAATTTCGAATAAAATAATTTAAATTTCTTCGAAATGAACCAAATGTCAAAAGTGACATTAAAATTTATCGATCAGTTTAAAATTATATATTGTTTTTGCTATTTATTACTTTTTATATTGTTCTCTTCGGCTCTAATCATTAAAAAAATATATATATATATATATATATATATATATATATATATATATATATAAACTTTGTTCCTTTTGTGTAATGAATGAAGCAATATATCATTTAGGACCACTTAAAAGTATGTAGTGCTAAGACGTCGGTAAGTAATTTACTTACCGACTTCTGAACGACTTCTTACCGACGTGCTAGACTTAGAAACCAGTAAACACAACCTACCGGCCTGACAAACGATGCTGTAAATAAACAAAAAAGATCGATCGCGCAAAAAAATCTAATTATCCATACAGATTGAAGTGACGTTACAACATTCAACATTCAAGGGGAAGTTGGTGTAAATTTGATGTTTTATTATTTAAATATTTGGTAACAAGCCGTAACCCATGAGTTATATTTCTCAGTTTCTTAGAAGTCTCATCAATCCGCTATATCCAATTAAAACGTTTATCATCCGCCAACTCAACGACCTCAGATCTATTTTCTATTGGTATAGTGTTGAAGAGTATAATGTTAGTTTTTGATTCATTTAATATAAGTTCGTTTTTGGTGAAACACTTCATTTGTCTTTTTAAATAAGTTGTCACAGTGTCTTATCACTTTTGGATATGTTTCTCTCCCTACCAAAAGGTTACAATCATCAGCACACACTCCAATAAATTGATTTTTTATTGACATTCATTAGATATAAGTCATTTTCCAGTTTGTGCGTTGTGAAATAGCCTTATTCTACCTTGGTTTTCACACTCGATGGTAAAAACGGCGTTCTATGTGTGCCTGTATGTGTAATGGGATACCGATATATTATTGTGAATTGCGTAATTATAAAATCTTACTAATAATGTGAAAGTACAATAAAAAGTGTTAAATATCGAGGAGAAAAGGTAGTGCGAGTTGTTTTTGAACTCGATCGAATGATTGAACTGAACTAGAGCAATAATCTTGATATAACTAATTATTTTGACATGAAATTCCATCGATCTTTTAATAGGTACTTACAAAAAAATGTGAATGTCTTATTTGTTATGGTCTAATATTATTTTTTTTTAATATTCATTTCAGCTGCATGAAGTTGCAACTATTTCTTTCTGACATATCGTTAATAGAAATTTTTAGGAGAAAGGTTTATTTTAACATTTACAGTGTGTCTACCGATGGGGTGACCATGATGAGAAACAGTTTTATTTGTATTTTTAGTGAATGTCATTCTTGATAAGAAGTTTTGCTTGGTCTGAAACTCCATGATTTGAAATATAAGGATCATAATAAGAATTATAATATGAACAGCAGTACTTGAAAGAAAGAGACAAAAATTGTTCTATGTGTGAAACTCACCATTAGATCTGTGGACACACTGTATATTCGTTACGAAGTTTTTAATACAGAGTTTTATCACACTAACGTGGACAACATCCGACCTGCGGGTTGGATCTTACTCGTTTTGGCAATTTTTCAAAATCGTTTCAACAAGAAAAAGTGTACTGGGTTGAAAATTTTGGAGTCACTGAACACAGTTTACACTAACACTTAGCATTACCTTAAGTGCGTTTCAATAACCAAAGTTATTTTCTTCAGAGATTTAACTTCTACTATTTTTATTTTGGACAAAAAAATATCAGATGGGTACGTATTTTAGGTTCAGTCGTTACATACAAGCTTCAATTGTGAATATAAGCTATTAATAGACTCAAACCAAATTTCATCAAATTTGCCCAGTCATTCAGGATTCTCTCACAAAGGTCATCAAGTTTACGCTTTAAATATTATATATTATATATTTTTAAAAATGGCACATGGAGAACCATTTGAAAAAAATTATAATATTCTCCATTTTACAGATTAGGTTGTTGTTTTGTCACACATTTTTTTAACACTGTGTAATTCTTGGACGATATTTTGAAGACTACACTGGAGCTCTTCAATCTTTTATCTATTACTTTTTGTATACTCCATTCCAAGATATTTCATTTTGCTTTGATGATTCAAGACCAAAGCCCACAGCAAGTAGTCGTTAATCCGAAAACAATATCACAGTACCTTACTCGTTTCTTTGAAAAGCGAAAATATAATGCCTGATTATCTTACAACTGAAATATCTGTCTGGTAAAATAATATTCGAGACTAATAGACGCTAATTTGATCAAATGTGTTAATCTTATGCAAAATATTGTAAAAAAAGCCGATTATTTAGAGATTTATAAACTTTTTATACTATTAAATTATTAAGGCCAGATGCTGAGTCAACGAAATATGAAATATTCTTTTCCTACGACTGATATGGAAAATAGTTCTTTTTCCACAATTTACGAAACTACAAAGTGTAACTTTGCCTAAGCCACATATTATATTTATGTGGAGAATCCAATAAAATCGACAAAAACGTAGTATGCTACTGTCATCTTTAAATACCTACTTAGTTGTCACAAAACTATCAGATTATATTAGAAGTTTTTAAATCGTAAAAGGTAGTTTCAATCGTGCTTTGATAAAAATCCCAATTTCTATTGAAAATATTAGTTTAACAAGACATATAAGTACTTATTTATAATATAAATAATATGGATACTGATAATAGTGACGATTTTAATGATACTCTGCCAGAGATATTGGAAAAAGCTGCAAAAGTAACTTTAGATTTGTTGCGGCAATTTCAAGAAAAAAAGTATAAATTGGCAAACAATTTGTCGAGTGGCAAAGAAATACAAAATTAAAATCTTTTTCGGAAAGTGTACACTTTGGTCACAGTTTGTGCAGTTGTAGAAAAAGTATAGTGTGCAACATGTGGGGAAAGTACTTTTCTCACTAGTGTGTTTGCGACACTCGTCCTTCGGGCTCGTTCCACAAACTTCCACACTTGTGATAAAAGTTGAACTTTCCCCACTAGTTGCACAATATACTATTACCTTACATATCTTAACGAGATAAAAAAAATTGTAACAAAAATAACTAATATGATGTATTTTACAGTTTTATGTGCAAATTTTAATAACGAATTAGAGTTACAATTAGTACTATTTTGTAAATAAACACATCAATTTGAACTGTTAGTTCTATCCTCGCCCTCTCACGGCAATCAAGAAATATGCTTGAAATGAACCAGTTCGACAAAAACTGTTTGACAAAGAACGTAAGTCTGTAAAACCATATCAACCAATCATGGTATAATTCGTTTATAGTGCATCTAGTATTTCTTCAAAATTTCCAGTTTTTCGGAAACATTGTAACGTAGTTTTTTTAATGAATAAATATCAAGTTACACTGTTGACTGACGGTCATCTTCGCATAATACTAAAGCGCGTGCTATGTTGCCAGTGTATTTAGTTCATTATCTCAAAACGAAAATGAAAGAAAAGAGTTTTTTATTCAAATTACAAAATACAAGCTTCGACTATTTCATTTCTATGAATAATACATTTTCGACTTCGATGGAGACCCAGTAGAGACTTCGTATTAAAAAATTTAATAAGAATTGCAATATACTCTTATTATCTAGGTTATGTAGAATCTCAAACAAACGGCAACAGACAAAGTAATTAGTTCATTTATCTAATGCAAAGGCTTTCCTTTCAGTTTTAATATATTCAGCAGACAATTCAGGAGTTTTGTTTGTCTAGCAAAGCCATTTGTGTCCAGAACAGTGCCCAGTTCATTACGTTTTTCAAGTCTGAAAACATGTGATTTCCTTCAGGTCCATTATATAGGGTATCACATTAGTAAATGCATTACACATTTTATACCCACAGATAATATCTAGTTATTGAAATTGATAGAATACTATTCATAACCTTTGAAAGTATTTCTTTATGATTAGTCTAGTCTACAAGATTCATTTTGGTGAGAACTTCATCGAGGTCACCAAAAATTATGATATAGTGATCATTCGATTCGGAATGACCCCTGGAAACTTATTGTGCCAATAAAAATTACAAAAATTATTAACAAAAAAGATGAATTTAGTTTTTTGCAAATATCTTAGAAACTATTGCAAATATAGACAATTGGGAAAAAGATCCTCAAAAAGCTGAAAATTTCAGAAAAAAATTCCGTAGACTAGACTTAAGGCTCGCGCGCACTTACGGAACGGAACGGACCACAGCGGCCGGCAATTTTACCTGGATATCGCGCACTAGTCGGTAAAAATTTTTTGCCAGTCATAGGTCGCTTGTCGGTTATTAGCCATGGATTCAGAGACTCTAAATAAAATAATTATAATAAGTTTACTGTGCGAAGAAGAGGAAAAACAAAATTCTGTTAAACAAAAAAGAAAAAGAGAATGGATAAATGACATTTGTACAAAGAGGAAAACTGAAAGTGAATTTGCCACTTTATTTCCTCAGCTAGTAGACCAAGAGGAGAAATGTTTTCAATATTTTCGAATGAGCTATGAAAACTCTCAGGAACTTTTAACAATTATAAAACCTGATCTGACATTTCAAAATACTACGTTTAGAAACTCCATTCCACCAGCAGAACGGTTAGCAGTGACTCTAAGGTAAGTTATTATTATTAATTAGGTAGTATTACTGCTGTTTTCATGTCTTTACTATTCTTAGTTAATAGATATTTATTTTCAACATTTACATTTAATTGATAAACCAAAGTTAGAGTAACTTTTTATTTGTTTAACGGTAACGGCTGTACATTTTTTCTAATTATAAGTTTGAATCGTTGTCCCTTTGTAATATTTCCGGAGAATGTACAAAAGGTGTCGATGTTGATGAATATCTTGGCTGCACGTGTTGCAGCAGAGATGGTTGCATGTTTTGAAGAACAGTTATACTCTATTTCTTAATGTCTGACAGCACAGTAGCCTCATTAAATATTCAATTAGAAATTTATCTTTTACAGAGTGATCCCAAGAATTTTACAAGTAAATACTAAAATTCTAATGCAAAACAAGTAGGTGCCTGTATTGGTTATCTATACATCCCTGTTTCAGCTCAAAATACAATATGCTAATAAAACTGAACAATGCCAGATAAACGATAAATATTGCGGCAGTGGCGGAGATTACGATGCACATTTAACACTACAGTCTTCGTTTGTAAGCTAAGCACGCTCTTACACTTTACTGGGGTGAAACTTGAAGACATTTTTCACAACACAGTTAACACTTATGGAACGTAAGCGACTCTGAGCAGAATAAATTATACAAATTTGGGCGAGACCAAGTTTCACCGTATATATCTGCAAAATTTCTAAGTAGTCATTAGGACAATCCCTAGTAGGACCCTATTGTAATGTTTCTTGCCCTTGGAAATTATCAAGTTGTTCCAACTAACCGAATTTAGATTCATATTACCTTTATATATCAGATCGAGTATAAAATTAAATAGTAAATAAATTCCTTAGATGAACGGTGACGCTTATGGTTTACTACCTGACTAGCATCTGTGACCTTTTCGCGTGCTGTCAGACAATAAGAAACAGACTATAGTTGTGGTTGTGAAGCTGGCTGGTGTGTTTCCAAAGACTGCATGTGCTGTGGGTAGGGAAAGTTGTATATTTTGCGAATGTTGAGTGTATTGTTGTTGTTGTGGATGTAGATTACCAAGCTGCGTAGTGTTTCTGAGTTGTAAGCATCTTAATTCAGCTTCCTGTATGATGTTAAAAATCTTCGACTTAACCTCAATTTGAAGTTCGGGTGGAAATGTTTGAGCTGTCTCAGACATTGCTTCAAACTATTTCCTGATGAGTTCACAGGTGCAGTAGTTTCCAAATATTTCTCGAGGACCCTAGCAACTGAACTGGGTTCTGTATTTTGGGGCTTCGGTTTCTTTCCCTTTGAAGCCAATGTAGGTGTTGATCGAAATGTGCTGTTAATCAAAGCTGTTGATCAAATTGTATTAGATGATGCTGCTGTTGAGGCTGGTGTTGGGCATCTTAAATCATTCAGATTATTATCAGTATTGTAGTGTTTTTCTTATTCATTTGAACTGTTTTTACCGTGAGATAAAATTTTACACTCACTATGGCTAATTACTATTGATTTATTGAAGAAACCCTTACACACTGTAATAAACTTAATTTACATACACACTAGTTAATGTCTACTAATTTATTTACACCCGGTATGATAATTGTCCTAATTTATCTTCAACACTATTTATATTCACTTTCTGTTCACTCACTGTATACTGAAACTGTTTACCGATTCACTGTATACTGAACAACTCCCCCACTCACTCGAAAACCCGCGTATATATAGTGCCTCGAATCTCTAGAAATTTCTTGAATTCACCGCCTTCTACGCTGTTCGAGAACAGTCTCGAACATTACCTGTTGGAGAACCTTTCTAGAAAGGTCGCATTCATAGTTTGCGACAGGACCGGCTTCTGAATGACTGAGTTCGTAACATTGCCCCCTCCTTAATAGTAAGTTCCTCCTGGAACTCCTGTGTAGCCGGGACTGGATGTTTGAATCGGATACACTTTCCGGTCGTATGGAAATAACAGGGTACTGTCTTCATCGGATACTGATTACGTGGGGAATAGCTGCAGATTAAAATGTGGACATCGGTATCTTCGAAGATCACTTCCACCATATTCCTAATGACTCGCTAATCCAACTGGTTGCTCTCTATCTTAGGCATCGCTAGTTTCTTCACGTTTGATTCCAGCACGTGGTCTCGAAGGCTTCGTAGCGCTTCCCACACATTCCAGTAGGTGGATCGATCTTGAAATTCGAGTCGCAGCCTCGTTGGCAGAAGTTTCTTAGATTTTATTATCTCTGGCCGTATGATGGTTCTAGTTGCTCCAGTATCCACCAGTAGAGTATATTCCCTGCCATTCACTTCGCCAACCACATATACACTGTCATTACGGCATCTGAGAGAGGCTATCAGTATGAGAAGGTCTTTGGAACGATCCTGGGACGGTGCTGCCCCCTCGTGGCCGACCCATTCTAGTTTTCTTGGGACTGGTGCTCTTGGTTTGCTGGAGTTCTAGGGCGCTTACACGAGCTGCGTACATGTCCTAGCTTGCAAAATTTATAATTTTGCTGACGATACCGCTGTTGTATATACTTCATCTTCTTGGGATTCTTTGAAACAAATACAATATAATAAGCTTACAATCAATTACGAAAAAACAAACTACTCACCATTTAGCTCTTATGCTATCGGTCTCCCATCAATGGGAGCATTAAAGGTAAACCTAGATATAGAAATTCCTGAATCCACTTCGGTGAAATATCTTGGAATTGTTATAGATAGACATATGAGGTGGGATTTACATACCAAACAGCTTGTAAGAAAAATAAGAGGATTATTACAAAAATTTAGATATTTAAGAGAATTTTTGAGTGTTTCTACTTTAAAAACGATATATTTTTCGTTGGTGCATTCGTTGTTGTTGTATGGAATTATAGGCTGGGGAGGAGTTCACGATAACTTTTTGAATGACGTTCATGTTGTGCAAAAATGGGTTTCACGTATACTATTGTTACGCGAGCTGCTGCATTAATGTGCTCAATTAGTGCCCCCAGTGAAATTCCCATATGATACGACTATGGCTCCTCCGCCTTATTTTCGAGAATGATCTGGAATACGTAACATCTAGAAAAACCCTGCGCATCCACCAGAACTTCGAGAGGTTTCTCGAACTACACGACGTGCGAGTATAAATAGGCGACGAGCATCGCAGCGAATAAGGACTGTATTTGAATATAAATCTGTAAATATAAATTAGAATAAACGTTACACTATATAAGAAAAATATTCACTTTTCCAGTAATTCTTTATATGAGGACTATATGAGGAGTTTTTGACTTGAGACAATTATTTTTCTTTAAAATAATACAATTTATAAAAACATAAAAAATTGTTATGATATCACATGAACATCCATACGATACACGACGAGTAGGGCACATTTATTTTCCTCGGAGTGAGAAATCTATAGGTCAACGATCATGTAACTATCTTGCGCCAAGAATGTACATTTTAGTACCTGAAGAAATAAGAAATGTACCATCTTATACTGCATTTAAGAAACATCTTAAAAATTGGATTTTCCAGAAAGGCAGGGAAGAATTTAATTTCATCATTAATAATAACGTATTGTCAGCCCGGATGTTGTTTTGATTATTTTGTGTATTTATTCACGATTACGACCGCTCCCATTTATGACACCCTTCCCCAATGATTGCAAGGGTTTCAAAGATCACAATGTGAATTGTTTCCAAGTGTAAAAAAACGGATTCACGTTTCTTGCCTTTGTTCATTTTTTATGTTCTGAATCATATGTCCTTTTTGAATATTTGTTTGTTTTACTTCTTTTATTTGTGTTTTGGAATTATTGTATTTTATATCGTTGTATTGTAGGTAAGTAATTTTATTTAAAGTTAATTATATGTATTTTACCATGTACAAGCCGTTTAAAACAGCTTCTGTGTAGATTATATTTGTTTTCTTTAAATTATGTATTGTGATTCTATTTTTCATGAATAAACATTATTATAATTATTATTATTATTAATACAGTGCCGACACGCCGCAAGCCGTCAAAGACTCCAATCCGCGAAATCCCCTTTATTTTAAAAATTAGTAAATAAATGTTTTAATATGCAACAACAAGAAAGTTCCCACTTGTAGATACGTCCGACAAAAAAACGCCGCCATATGTAATTAAGGATGTAATTGTAGGTACCTAGTAAGTACTCATGTGAAAAAAGTGCTTTAATACTTTGAACACTGTATTTGTGTGCTTGCTTTGTAATATTGGTGTGTGCTTCAAGATGCCAAATTGTTTAAAGGGGTACGTCAATTGAATAACTGAAAAATTATACATTCAAGAAGTTTTAAATTCATAAATTTAAATGAACCTTACTTATTAAAAATAAAAGGTGTTATTTGCGTATTTCCTTAAAGATTATTTTACTGACTCATTTATATTGACAAAATGTGCACTTCCTTTCTAAACTAATTCAATTTCCATCCCAATTCAGATTTAGGTATTGACTGTTTTTGTATGTTATTTTGGATATTTTATTGTATGAAAGATTTTGAATTAATAGCATCTTATCACTTGCAATATTTGCAGCCGAATGATTTAGCACAATAATGTGTCTCTGAAGACTTGACTTGAAGGACTAAAAAACAAATATTGAAGTGCAAAATCATTCAATTGCAAATATTGTACAACATTACGCGTATGCTGCTTCCGATCCTGTATAGGTATTCATACGTGACGTTTTTTTTTTATTCTGTTATTTAACGTCGGTCTATTTCTGCGACTGAGGCTAATCACCGACGCCGGGAGCACTCTACCCCTAACCGGAAATTTTGGCGAACCCACTAGTGTTCCAACCAGTGGTAGCGTTCTTTAACGAGCCCAACATCTCGGGACCTCGGTTTTACGTCTCCTCCTCCTCCTCCTCCTCCTCCTCGTGCTCATTGGTATAATGCCTGCGAGCTGTGATATGCTACTCCGCTGCAGGCTGTACGGGCCCTATACGATGGTTTTCCCTGACATGGTCGTCACCCATCCAAGTACTAACCATGTCCGACCTTGCTTGACTGTAATTATCGCATCAAACGCGTTCCACTACAGTGCTGGGTCGTCGCCCCATACGTGACGTTCTATTCTACTAATTAATATCACTACGATAAGAATATTGTTATGGTTGAAGCCACAAATTAATATTTAGCTATGTAAATACGTAAGTAAAAACGCCGGAGCTTTTTAAATATCGCAAAGTATTTTGAAAATAGGTATAGGTAACTATTTCCAAGTTCGCTTAAAATATGTCAGCAAATGAAGCCACGCCATGGTTGAACAAAATTCATAAACTGCCTCAGAATTTTAGGGAAACATATGCTTCGTATCGTATTTACATTACATGCTGGATAGGTGAGTTACTAAATCTTGTTTTTCTACTAGTGTGTTGAAAAGTATACCTACTAGTATGGTTTTCCTGTTAGTATACGAGATCCGGCTGCAGGATTAGTGCACTCATCTGTTTTTTGCTCAAAACCAAATTTTTATGTTTAATTATAATTAGAAGAATATATCCAGGTTGCCTATCAAAATTTGGCCGCCAGTATTTTTAATTGAATTATTTTTAATTTATTTTTGAGAAAAACTTTCGTTCACTTGTTTTTTGAATAAAATTACGTCTACATCACGGTAATTTATATGAAGATTTCAAAATATCACGGCTGCCGTTGCGCACCTGGCCGCACCTCTTCGCAGCCAGGTGTAAACAAGTATGATTTCGATACACTTATACGTTCATAACGTTTATTTTTTGATCATATACCAAATTAAAGCTAATTTTTTCCTATTTATTATTATATATGGTTGCCCAATTAAATCAGCCCGCACATAAGGGTTGCTGATTGTTAAAAATGATAAATATTTACGGTAGAGTGAAAGAGAGTTAGCGCGTAACTTTATTTAAGCCATCTAGCATGCGTCGAATGTGTTCTCAACCACCAGGGAGTAATAGAGATGACTTAATAAATACTCCAAAAATATGTCTTCCTTTTCAAAATCACAAATTTAAAAATTAGAACAAAAAATTATTATTAATTTAATATATTTAATATTGATTCAAAAAATTTAAAAATAAAACCAAGGTGACTTAGGTAACAGAATATTTTATTTTAAAAGTACTGTTTGAAAATTTTATCAGATTTTGT
>CAJUYG010002370.1:15493-33349 GCA_910591675.1 Galerucella calmariensis | reverse complement strand
CAATTGGTCAGAACTTTTTAAATACGCTGTATAACCCATTACAATATCATATCATTGTAATAGCGAAGTCAAGCAAAATTCAAATTTGAAGTAAAATACAGGGTGTCCCGTTTAAAAAAATATAACTTTGATCTGGCACGGCGTTCTGGAACACGTTGTACTATTGCCACTAATTTTAAAATATGAGCTTCTAGGCTGGCTACAATCAGTCAAAATTTCATTTAAATATCTTCAACCATTTACAAGATATTGGACTTTATCGCACTAATGAATCACCCTGTATAGGCTATTCATTCCTATCGGAATGGTGGCCGCTGATTTAAGCTTCATTTTTTTTGCGGTGAATCACTCCGGTGTTTTCTCCTTAATTATTTTCCTTTATAAATTACTATGAGTTTTTGCTTCTTCTGTTATCTTCTTCCATTTTTTCCTGTCCTTTATATCTACTTTCCATTTGTTTATATTCATTTTTCGTATATCTTCTCTAATTTGATCTTCCCATCTTGTCTTCGGTCTTCCTTTTGGTCTGCTTAGTTGTGGTGTTCAGTTTGTTATTCTTCTTATTATTGTTGATGGCTCCCTTCTAGTTACATGTCCATACCATTTTAACCTTTGAGCTTTTATGAACCTCACGATATCTTCTCCTTTCATCTTTTTTCTAATTTCACGATTCATCATTTTTCTGAATTCCCCCTCTTCTGTTTTCACTGGGCCAAAAATTTTCCTTAATATTTTTCTCTCAGCTATCCCTAAGTTTTCTTCGTTTTTACTTGTCAAACACATAGTCTCTGCGGCATATGTCATTGTTGGTCTTATAGAAGCTTTGTACAATTTCAATTTGGTGTTTTTACTTAAATGTCTGTCATTCATCAATTTATTGTACTTCCAGTACGCCTTATTTCCCGCTTTTACTCTTTCTGCTATCTCTACTTTTCTATCATTTTCTCGTTTATCATCACACCTAAATATTTCAAATTTTCTACTTTTCTAAATTTGTAATTATTTTCAATATACTGATCTTAATATACTTATCTCATAAAAATGTAAAATTATGTATAATTTTTAGTCTGTTAGCGAAGTTCACAACCATCTCAAAGGTGTTAGAGCTACTGACGGGAGTCTCATGGTGGCGCCACCCGTACAAATAGGGGCCGCCATGGGTCAGTTTCCCATCTATAAGTAGGTTATCTGTGGTATAGAATATTTAAAGCAACGTCATTTCCACAAACCACAGCTTTGTCATCGCTCATCCTCCATACCTGCACAGCCACAATGCACTCACTTACCGGAAGACTGACAAGTGATCCATCCGTCAGTAGGCTCGGAACAACTCGGAATACAAGCCGCAGCAGTACAAAAAATGTGTATCTTCTTCTTCTTCCGACGTCTAAGCTTCTTGATTAGTTTTCTTGGTTTTTGAGATCTCTTAATTGTTTTGTTTTGTTGGTTGTGAGATAACTGCTATTGATGACGTTGGAATTGTATCAGCTTCGGGTTCCTTTTCAGCGTTCAATTAGATTTCCTCTGCAGCAATGAAATGCCAGAAGAGCTCAGGCACTCGAAAATTGGACAACTACTTTCCCAGGATTATATATGTTACCGTGAAAGACCGAAATCTGGGGGCCTATTCTCGAATGTCGAATGACATTTGTCGTATTCGACATATATGTCGATAGAAATTGTCGCACAACATTGGCATCTGTCATTCTCAAATGTGTTCGACATCTAAGTCGCATGAGATAAATTTTGTCGAATAACATGAACTGGCAACACCGAAATTTCGATATTATATCGTGTTCCATGCCACTTCTCTTGTAAAGTTGTAAAATAATGAAATGACAGTAGTAGTTATATGATCTGTGATGACAGTAAAGATTTGGTTATTTGTTAGAAGTTAGGATGTACAATGTACTTACTCGAATGTAGAACAAGAATAACAAGATAAACATGGAAAGTGAAAACAAAAAAAATTATATCACCTAAAACCAAAAACGAACATTAATAAATTTAATGCAAGAAAAAGAAAATGAGCCTCTTTTATCTGAAATCAAAAATTTTCAAGAGATAATGCACTTGCACGATTCCCTTCTTCTATTAAGGGTTCTAGAATAATGATTAGCTCTCTAGCTAATTCTTTAGTCAATCTAAACGTTTTAATAAACTTTTTGTCAGATAAAAATGTAAAAGCGCTTCTATATATTCCTCGTCTCTCTCGAGGCCGCTGATACATTTCTTGATTTTCAAATTTTCAATAGCAATTAATAAAGCTGCCATTTTCTCTCTACAAAAATTTCTGAAACAGAACCTAACAAAAGTATCAAACAATGTTTTGAGTGTTTTCACTTTTGACATCTATAACGTTAATCTATAAATTTCGCAAGTAATGAAATTCTCGCATTCGACATAAATTGTCGACTGCCTTTGACCATTCTACAATTTGTCTATCAAAAATTTGCGAAGGCGACAAAATATGTCACGGTTTGAGAATAGGGTCCCTGGTGAATGTCGAGAGACACCGGTGAATGTCAACATTCTCAACGTTGCTTGACGTATGTCCGAAATATTGTTGAAATTTCATTATTTCTAACTTATACCGACGATTGTCGACATTCAGGATGCACTCATGGTGTATGTTAAAATGAATTTTTTTTTAAATAAAAACAAAAAAAATCCATAGGTCTTTATTTATTAAAATAATATGGGATAAGGACTTTGTTGAACTCCAAACAAACAGTAGAACATGAAAATATAAAATGAAATATAAAAAATAAGAACAATATCTTATTTATTGCAACAACTTAAACTACTGTGGCACTTCGAATTGCACAAAAGTTCCTTGCTTTTACAGCTGCATTTAGTCGTGGAACACTTCCTTTTGCAGTTACAACGTGTTTATCCTTGCCCTCCACTTTTTGAATTAGCAGAAACTGCTTCTCTCAGCGACATTTCTTTTGTTGAAACTTCGTCCATGGAAAGTAACTTTTCTTCACAAATTACGAACTGATTACGGGTGAAAAGCTGCTTCAAGGTTCCATTTTTGTTAGCTAATCTATAAAAGTCTGAATCCTCTATTCCAACAACAACCGCTAACACATTTCGAGGGTCTGTACGACCACGGTCGACATCAGGGACTTGAATTCTTACGGTATCACCAATTTGGGCAGGGGGAAACTTTTTTTTTTGAGGTTCGCAACATTTTTGTTGCTTGAAGTAGGAGATTCTCTTTTGCAGCTACTCTTTTTAAATAAATTAGCTCGTGTTGTTCAGTCAGTGCTTGAGATGAAGATGTGTTAGGTGGAGGATCAGTCAGTGCTTGAGATGAAGATGTGCTAAGTGGCGGATTAGTCAGTGCTTGAGATGAAGACGTGTCAGGTTGCGGGTCAGCTCCAATGGGATTTTCATTATCCATGTCTGTTTTAACATAAGCTTCTAGCTGTTCTTAGGTCTCAATGTTTGAAATTTGCCCGCGAGGGAGTGATGACGATGTTATACCCCTTTTTGGGTTAACGCCAAACAGGGCGTATTCCTTCGTGATAAGTTGTGTTTTTTTTTTGAAATCTACCTTCAATGCTTTGAGCAGGGAGTCTATATTTTTGAAAATCGGTCCAGCCACATGGGAGGGAAGGTCTTTTTCTTGTCAACGAAACAACAATCGCCCCACCACCTCGGAATAAGTGATACACAAAAATTGTGGAATAAGTACAGTAGTTTTTAAAGTTCATATTTTCTAGTAATCTAAACTATTTTTTTCGGGCCGATTTTCTCAATCACCCAGTACAACTTGTGGATTGAATGTATTATAGATATAAAAATCCACATTTCGGTTATGAATTGCCTATTTATCTTCTTTGTGGTAAATCAATATATTGAATTAGAGTTAACACCCCCAGGCCAAAGAATTGCTTTTACAAAAAATTATTGATAATTCATTTGTGCTTTCTTCAAGCTCTGATTCTATCTTGAAAGAATGTTATTGCTCGAAAATCTTGAAATTATTCCATTGCAGATCATAAGTGTCACGGACTCACGTCTTTGTCAATTAAATACCTACACATAGATTCAAAAGTTTTGCATCACTTTCTTCGGATGCGAAGGAATTTTTTTGCGCTAACAATTTTTTGTTGGCTTGTTTATCAATGTTCACCATTGCAATATGTTCCATATTTTTGCAATATACAGATGTTTACAGTTTTTTTTGTAGGATAACATTTTTAGTGCGATCATTTTAACATTCAAGGCATTTGATTTTTACGATTTCAAGTGCAAACATGAATCGTCAAGTCATAAGTGAGATTGAATAGTGGCTTTAGTTGAAGAAGGTCATTCTCAAAGGTTCGTGGCAAACAGAGTTGGCGTTTGGCAAAGTGATGTGTCTCGTGTATGTAACCGGTATCTCCAGACCAATTCTCTTCGTGATAGACCTAGATGCGGTAGAAGGCGTGTTACTAATCAGCGGCAGAACCGCTATATCCACTTAACTATCCGAAGAAACCCGACCATGGCGATACCAGCACTCCAAAGAGACATAAGACATGCGTTGGGAGTTCAAGTATCGATCTCGACATTACGAAGACGAATACTTGCGACAGGTTTGAGGTGTCGTCGACCAATAAGAGTGCCCAGACTACAACCTGAGCACAGACTTCACCGACTACAGTGGGCTCAAGAACACGCGGCCTTGCCTGAAGAATTTTGGAATTCGTTTTTTTTCGACGAGACAAGGATTTATTTGGTACAAGATAGCCATCGAATACGTGTGTGGCGGGATCCAACGAGAGTTGCTCAGCTTGCCCATGCTCGCCCCGTGCCGCCCTTCAGAGGAGGAAATACTATGTTTTGGGCTGGTATCATGTTAAATGATCGCACAGAATTAATTCATGTGGAGGGAACGATGACTATGGTGATAGGTATCTCAGAGAGATTCTACATCTTCACGTGAGACTATGGCGCGCAGCTGTTGGCAATTCCTTCGTTTTTATGGACGATAACGCCCGACCTCATCGGACCAGAGCTGTAAATGAGTATCTTGAAACTGAAGGGATCAATCGTTTGAACTGGCCTGCCCTATCTCCTGACAAGAATCCCATAGAACATGCTTGGGACATGCTTGCCAGGGCAGTGGTAGCACGCAGAAATCCACCCAGGAGTGTACAAGAGCTTGTTCATGCGGCCCAAGAAGAATGGCGAAATATTCCTCAACAGAATATCAATAATTTGGTAAACAGCATGGGCAGGCGACTTCAAGCTTGCATAATTCTAGAGGTGGAAATACTCTTTATTAAAAGTTCTCATGCAGGTTCTCACTTAACCTTTCCTTTAAAAAGAATCAATTTGTATTTAATTTATTTAATTTATAAGAATACTTTTTATGTTTAAAGCAAGTTTATTATTGGATAATAAAATTTTTTGACAAATATACACGTTTTTTTTATTGGAACTAATTCGGAGATTTAGGGTGATGCAAAACTTTTGAATCTATGTGTAATTATGTTGTTGTTCTTTTATAGTAGATACTAGGAATGTGCATTTGGACATAGATAATTTATGATAAAGCCCGTGGATAAAAATAAAGAACTAAAAAAAAAACAAAGAAAATAAAATATCAAACTTTTAATAAAATTTCAGAGTGTTTATAACCCACACAAATGCATCATTGAAATGATCAATAGCGAACGTAATCCGGCCTTCAAATGTGGTTCTTATTTGGCTCCAGTTGACGCGACGGAGCGACCGCACTCGAGAGTAAATATACTGACCTGGAGATTCTAGATCAAGAACTTTTACGGTATAATGATTAGTGGTAATATGGTCGGTCATGTGGCATCATCATCAGAAAACTATCAATCAATTATAAATAAATTATAGTTTGAAAAAAATAAAAAGCAGACTTTATAGGTAATCGAAATAAAAAGTGAGAAATAATTGTTAATTTAAGAATAAAATGATTAACGAGAAAATTAATGTGATTATGGTGAAAGCGTATTTTACTACTATACTGTATTGTCATCGGTCCTTGAGAAGTGAGTATGCAACAAAACGTTCGAATTGAATCTGTTCGCTTAAAGGGTGTAACCTTGAAAGCCACAGGCTAGAGCACTCCACCTCAGGAAGTGGAATTCGGCACCAATTACCTAAACTATTTCATACGCTATCACTGGGATGTGGTGTACAATTAATATAAAGTTGGACGTCACCAGCTTTTTATAAAGATGGAGCCCACCGGGTGCACCTCATATTACAGCCCTTCACAATTCATATTCTCGACATTGTCTCTTGAAATAAGAGTCCCGCTATAAATAATAAAAACAACTACGGATACTTAACACACTAACAAATAAACAAAATAGTTTAAAAAAAACGATTCACTCACTCACAATAGACGTCGTAAAACGTTGGTCTGCAGTTGTCAGGCAGCTGTCAGATTAGGATCATAGATAACACGTTAGGATGTCAGCGCTGATATATGTGGGAGAATCTTCAACTATCACTAACGGCGTTACAGTTTTCTCATGAAATTAGAAACTTTAGTACTGACGAGACTCTCTATGTAGCAGCACCCTCGCGCTTTCAGAGATCCCCTACCCTGGTCAAACATATTTCCTAAGTCTTACTTAAATGACTGAGTAACACCGGTACAGTTGGCACTAACGCTGTGTGGCTCAATATAAGTTTAAGGGTGGAATTCTGAGAACATCTGTAAGAATTATAAGCAGAAATCTGTAAGAGTTACAGAAAATGCGAATCTAACCTTACCTGTAACTTACAGATTCGTAAATATTTACGGGCTGGACATCTGTAAGCAGTACAGAGCGTTGTATTATTTTCTCATCTTTCGTGTAGTATAACTTAAAAAGTTGTAGAGTTTTTAGTTTTTTTGTGATTTTTAAGTGAATATTAAGTTTTTAATTTAACATCATTGACAATAATATGAACGGACAATTAAATATTTTCGCCGGTATTCTGTTGGAAGAGGATGAGAATCGGTTTTTACATACTTTTCATGGTATTATTATAAAATACACTTTCCATATTTCCAGAAGTCATATGAGAATCTAACGAAGACACTTAAGGGATCAATTAAATCCGTTTGATAAGCCAGACATGCATTTTAGACAAATTTTTCGGCTGGACAAAAATAGTGTTCAATCCTTAATTCATAATTTAAGACCTCATGTTATCGAGAATAATTTAGGAATTCCCTTTGTAGTGGAAAGTAATAATAATCAATTCACAGTCTTTTTACAATGCATTTAAATAATTGCGCCATTAGCTCTTCCCACTTTTTTATTGAATAATTGGGATCTAAAGTAGGATTTATATTATTACTGCGAAAAATGTTATCATTTTCCATGAATTGTAAGTATAATTCCAAGACGTATTTTTGGTCCTTTTTCTTTTTACACCACACCTACACCACACCATATTATTATTTAAGTAGAGTTTGTTCAGCCATCCTTTGCCGTTACGTCATAATGGGTGACGTATTCTGCTGTTTTACGTATGTCTTATATTACTTGAATGTTATTTTACACTTAACCTCAAATTTATAATCAATGACATATGTTAAGGGGCATCTACCAAATTCGACCTTGCACAATTATGCTTTGTAAATTTTTTTGTTTCCCTACGTCCTCACGTTTAAGTTCACATAACGAAAATTTTATTAGAAATATGAAAGCTTCGCAACATGTAGGTAGGTAGCCAAGCGGTCCAAGCGGATTTTGGTTCACGTGCTACTCTATAAGCTTCGTCAGTACTGAACTGGGAGACCGCCGAGACCGGCGAGCGTTGTATCAACAATGGAACGGCACGCGACTACCGAAGCAGAGAGACGATGTCAGTCATAGAAGGATAGAAAAGCGAGAGATGGATTTTTATCCGATATTTTAGTGGTAGCAACCGAATTTCAATAAAGAATTGTACGGTCATAAGTAATTTGAGAATTCTGAGATTTTTATATAGTATTCATAAAGCTTCAAATTAGACCCCTTATAAATTAGTTTTTCCATTCAATCCATATTTAATTCTTTACAAGGGCTTAAACTTTGCTTAATATGTGTATTTTTCATATTTTTTTCAACAAAATTTGGTTAGCATTTCAAAGTTTTTATTCAATGAGAACTCTAAGTTCATTATTAATCTACATGATATATTTTTTTCTTAATTTTCAATACATCCATTACTTCAAAATTCTTTGCCAAAAATACTTCGATATTTTGTTCGATGAATTGTTTTAAAGATATGACAACTGAACTGTCAAAAGTAACAGATAAAATTTATGTCGACCTTAGATGACAAATACGTTAATGTCGTCATAATTCCGTCTCATCCATTTCATGAATGAGAGAGCAAGCTGGACAATGTATGACGTAACGGCAAATGATGGCTGAACAAACTCTAGTTTACTCACGCTATTCTTTTATTACAAATTGTAAATAGTTATTTTCCTAACTAGTGCGGAAAGTGATACTTTCCCGCACGCGACTGCAGTTGACCCGAACGACGCGAAGCGGAGTTCGGGCAAGCGGTCAAGGGTGGGAAAGACACTTTACGCATGAGTTAGGAACATTATTTTTTCTACGACCGTATATACAAAAAAGTATATCAACCCATTTTTCAAAATTTATTTTATTTTAACACACATATAAAAAACTATTATTATTATTATTATCATTATTATTATAAATATTATTATTAGAAACACAATTTGTTGCATTCTGTGGAGTTTTTTGGTGTTAACTGGTGAGTTAATGACGTTGATGAAGATGGCATCGTTTGCAGGTCACATAAAGATGACGATGAGGGTGACGGCAACAATTTTAAGTCATTTGTAGATGAAAGAATTTCATTTGATAAATTTTTCTTATATCAAACCCGGGTGGTTTGATAGTTGTTTCGTGACACTACTTTAAAGAATTTACAAGGTTATACCAAAATATTTTCATTATTTTATATTTTCAGAAAATTAAAAATGCAACAAAACGCTGGAAAACATGTTGATTTTATTTGATGGACTATTTATTCACCTGGTGTAAGAATAGTTATAACTTCCGAAGTAAAAAACTATCTAATAAGGTTAAAACTTGCATAATTTTACTTTCCCGCACTAGTGCGGGAAAGTGACACTTTCAAAGCTAAAATGCGTGCGGGAAAGTGGGTTAAAGCGCACGGTAGTAGAAAAAATATTAATTAGTATTAAGGTTTACCAGGTCGGAACACACAGCTGTTAAATACTTTTAATGGTTTGGAGGTTAGAATTTTGACAATATAAACAGAAGTGAAGTTGGAACCTATAAGGTAAGGATCTGTAACTATGACTTTTACAGATTTGGTTCCAGAATAGCAAATTTTACAAATCTGTGAAAGGTTCTAGTTACAGATCCTATATCTTACAGATTCTGTAGCTTATAGGTAAATTCTCAGAATCACATAAGTCTCCACTGTTTCCATAAAATAATAACCATAATACCATAATAACTTGATTTTCAATCTCTTGACGATAGAAAAGACCCCAAACTTGTCCTGATACGGGGTGAAACTACCTGCTCGACACAGATATAATTTTACAAATTGTTTTCTGTACATATACACTAGCACTAGAAGATACCTAAATGTGTTACTTGCTACTTTCGTTATACCGTTTCAATGGAATTTTATTAGAAACAATCATTGCGATATTATCGTGAGACGAATTATTTTTTACATTGTTGATGTCTCGATATTGTTTTTTTTTGGATGTTATATAAAACTAAACCACTATCGTTATTTCTACAATATCCTAGTTATCTGTTTGAACGATCGTGACTTACTAAACATACTATAAATACACACAGTCATTCAAAATTATGTAAAAATAGTAAAGAAGCATTACCAAATAAACGTGATTCTTATCTTAACCAATAAAATAAATTATATAATATTTTTCAATAAAAAAAAACACTTCCATATTTTTATATACGCTTGTTAAATATTGACACTAATATGACAGGTATTTTAATATTGTTATTTGAAAAAACACGCAATATGTCTTCCACGAAATGGTTCCAAGATAATTGAAAAAGCTATTGAAATAGGTGTTTATTATTGTAATGTTTTTCTTATTTATTTGAACTGTTTTTATCGTGGGATAAAATTATACAGTCATGCACTATGGCTAATTACTATTGATTTATTGAAGAAACACTTACACACTATAATAAACTCAATTTATATACACACTTCTTAATGTCTATAAATTAATCTACACTCGGTATAATAATTGTCCTAATTTATCTTCAACACTATTTATATTCACTTTCTGTTCACTCACTGTATACTGAAACTGTTTACCGATTCACTGTATACTGAACAACTCCTCGTGTCACTCGAAAACCCGCGTATATATAGTACCTCGAATCTCTAGAACTTTCTCGATAAACCATTGTATGGCCTGGTATATTTCCAGAACAGTCTGGATATTACCTGCGAAAGAACCTTTCTAGAAAGGTGGCATTCATAGTTTGCGACAGGACCGGCTTCGGAATCAGTGAGTTCGTAACATTATTGTGCAATCCAGCACTGACTAACGAACAAATTGCTATTATTATTATTAAGGGCCAGTTGTATGTAACAGTTAGGGAGGCGAATAGGGGATTTTTCGGGAATACTGGAGCATGGCAGATGAAGATATGAGAGATACCTTAGATCTAATAGAACAACTTTGGAAAGTATTAGCTCTATTTTATGTAGTGACGCGCGCCTAGGATAGACGATCAGATTAGTAAAAAAAATCGATAGTCTGAAATACTCGAGCTCGTCAGATTAAGATATTGGGGGTTGATCTTAGTGTTTTAAGACTTATCTGACGATAAGTCCTTGACGCCGCCGAGTTAAAGGGTCGCGAACTTGCAAAAAAAACGTTAATCCGGCATTCTAGAGTGGATTTTTATTTTTTATTTTGAAGAATATAATCTAAAACTTACTAAAAATACAAAATCTGCCGTGTTTCGCATGACTGGAAGTATGGAGGAGCCATTTCGTCCGAAAAACGCGTTGCGGTATATAAGTCGCGAACGATACATTTTACAAAAAATAAGTTTAAATAAAAAAAAGGTAATTTTATTTTACACAAAAAAGTTCTCTATGGTTACAACCCCAACTACTGCGTCAAAACTATTATCGATGTCCTTTGGTAACTGAAACAAAATAATTTAATTTGATTCTGGTTTGTGCATCGATGAAGCACAAACTTTCTGTTTCGTATCCAAATTTTCCTTGATGTGGCCTGGCTTAGATTCAATTTAAACTGAGTATATTCAGCTGTACATGCGATATAAATTGAGAAATTAGTAAAGCAGCCGGACATGGCGCAGTCTTATCAATAATTTCCAATGATAATCAAGCTGCCATAAGCGCGAGCGATATCTTTTAGTAGTGACCATTGAAATTGCCTCCCATTTAGATCTCATTTCTTCTGTCAATGGAGTCAACAACCAAGGCATATATCGTAATATTGAACTTGACTATCATTTTACATATATACACCGTGGAAATGTCGAATGAAATATATTCGATGACGAATAAATGAGGGCTTGTTGGAAAAAACTCTTGGGCACGTCGATTTGTATTTTCAAATGCGCATGTTTATGAAAAGAATTTATAGGGTGTGTCATGTGACAGTGACCAATACCAGCTTTCTTATATTAGCTTGTAATATAACAATATTTCTCGTTTTGGAAAATAAGGATATAAAATTGCTACAAATTCAAAATTAGTTTGTCAAAAACATAACTTTTTTCTAAAAAACTATCTTATTTAGAATGAGTGGGATGTTTTCTTGTGTAGGATGTCCAGCTATGTATATATGTAGGTAGAACTAATGGAGTAATGGGAATACACTCAAATACCATCTAAGGTGACAAAAAAAATCATCTTTTGATCATAATTTGAATTTTATCAACCATATAGTCAACATTTCTTCCCACTTCAAATGCTACATCTTAATAACGATATTAGATCGAATTTACCAGTTGACCTTGATAGTTCCGCCCTCACTGCAAATTAATTTAAATTGCAAATTCAACTGATTTTTTCAATATAGCAATATTAACAACAACCATATATGTCTTTTTTATTACCACTAATTGCGTAGTTTGGTTCGGGTTAATATGATGAAAATAAATTTCCAATTTTTATTTTTCAACCATTTAGTGTTTTTACAATTAGTTGTATACAATAATTAAATAAATTTCCAATGAAAAAATATTTTGAGGGCAAAATTGGAGATTTCTGAATTATTGAAAGTAAAAACTGTACAAATTATCTCCCTTGTACGTGTGTATGAGCTGGGATCGATTGACAGTCACTGAAACCCAGAAGATCGAATGTACCCTTTTTCTTCAGTTCCCTTAGACCTTTATTTTGACGACATTTCAGGAAATCCGTAGGCTTCAGTTTGTGTCCCTTTTGTATGTATTTTGGGGTGTCATTCACTGAGACCTAAAAGACCTATTGTGTCCCCTTACTTCTACTTAGAGTCTCAGAGACCAGTAGCTCCTTTAGTACAATGTCCCAGAGGAATTTTAGGATATCTACAGGCTTCAGCTTAAGTAAATGCCCCTCTTGTATCCAGTAATCCCCAAGGTGTCGTGCCCTAGATTGTACAATTCGAAAGTATGTGGATGGAAGTTTCTTCTTCCATGCCACAAAACCCACATTCTTCCTCCTCCACAATTTTGAGGTTTTTCAGGTGCCCATTCAGGCAACAATGTCCCGTTAGGATTTCTGTTAACACTTTTAGCGCAGTTTTACTACTATGACTACTTTTTAATATTTCTGTTTTGTTTTTGTAGTTTTGTTGTTGCATAAATAGAGTTTATTTACCTGCAGGAAAAGTGTCGTTTGGTTTCCATGCAAATATTGATACTCAAACATACATGCCAATCACAGAATGGGGTTTAAGACTAAATATCCTGTTCAAAAATATCCTGCCAAAAAAAACCCATCTTGTAACATCCCCTACACAAAATAACCCCTCCAAAAATATTTCTTCGCATTTCACCTTAGAAAGTATTGGAAGGGAGGGATGAATGCTTTGTAATGCATTCAGGAAGGGGAAGGGAATATAATAATTTGATTCACCCTTCTTAAACCAAGTAATAGACTTGGCTTAGATATATTTTCAGTTAAGGATATTCTTGAACAGGATTTTATTGGCTGGGGATATTTTTGAACAGGGTTTTTTTTGGCAGGATATTTTTGGCATGATATTTTGGACATGATATTCAGTCGTACTACCACAGAATGCGTTCGTTCCAGCTGTCTTTATTCACATCCGTATGGTTTATATAACATCCATCAACCTCAGCTTCTCGCGGCTACTGAAGGAGACCTACACATGGCGCAGTTCCCGTAGATCTGCTTGACTGGTAAGCGTGCTGATGTGGTTGGAGAGTCTCTCTGGGAGTTACGTTCTGATATAGTTGTCAATAGCTTTCTCCATCATTCTAAGCACAAACGATTTTGGTTTGCTGGATTAAAGGATTGAAGGATTTTGGGTTTTTTGTGTTTTTTTTCCAGATTTTGGAATGCAAGTCACTTTCCCTGTAAATGATTCTGGTATGTAACAGCTGCTTTGACTTTCTAGCTACATTTAGTAGATTTCATCGTGCCCTTGCTTGGGCAATGCTGGTAAAATTGGCACCTGGTGCTTTGAAAGGTAGGAAGGTGCAGTTCATAGCGCATTTTAACTTTCCATTGCTACAAATTTGACTAGCTATTGTAATGCATTAGTATTTAGTTGAAAGGGAGTTATCTTTCCACACTCAGTCATTTTGGTTTCTGTGGATTTTATCAATTGTCTAAAGTACTGCTACTACCAGGTGTAGAAGTTGAAATTATACAATATTTAACGCAAAATCTAAAATTGTTAGGGAAACGTGCACAAGTAGTCACGACTGCACATACTAAATATTATATAATAGGTTCTGAAGTTTCCAGCATCCTATAATATTATTTATTGAATTATAATAACAAATACGGTGCACTTTTGAGGAAAATCTTTATTTGCACAGTGAGGTACTCACGAATTTTATTGGATACAAGATTACACAAGAAATCCTCTTAGTTGTGGACAAACTCACATCAATTTTATCAACGCGGCACGATTTGGAACATTTCAAAGTTCTAAATTGGCTTTTGCATGGATATTGCAATATACAGTGTGGAAACCATTTATGGAAAAAAATTATTTGTCATTATTTTAGAAAATTATAAAAAATGCCGAGACACGTCAACTTTTGAATTGAGTTGTGCGTTATGTAAACATAAATGTGAATGTACAGGGTGATTCACGCAAGTATGCCATAGTTGGGGTTTTTTTTTCAATGAAACACCCTGTATATTTGCATATTTTTTAAATCCTCTTAGTGAACCGATTCCAACAAACTGAATAATGTATGGTCAATTATGGATTATACAGGGTGAAATTTTAAAATTATTTATTTATTACACTTGAAATATTGGTACTTTTTTAAATTAGCTAAATATGGATTTATCAAAAATCTAAACTAACTTTATTAGACGTATTTGTATGTTAAACAAAACCTGCTACGCCCATGAATTTTATTATAAATTCCTAAAAATTGCCTAAAAACGCCAATATATAATTAGACAAAATCGGTAAATAATGTGGATTGTTTTAAATTGGTAAATAATGTGGATTGTTGTTGATGTGTTGACAGTTTATACTGAAAAAGTATAATCTTTGTCTAACACTTCTTCCTTGTCGACATAACAATGAAATATTTAACTGAGACTCACCGAATTGAGATTTTGATGATGATCGGGTACGGGGATAACTGCATAAGTCAAGTTGAAGTGGCAAACTTATTTAATCACAGGTATCCCGAATTGCCTAATATTTCACAAAGTACTGTGTCTAAAATTCATGCACAATTCAGAGAACTTGGACATGTCAAACAATTGAAAAGAAAACCACACTTCGTTGAAGATGATGTGAAAGTGGATATTTTGTTAGGTGTCGAAGAGAATCCAACTTCAAGTACACGCCAAATTGCCCGTGAAAATAATGTTAGTCATACAACTGTTCTAAGATGTCTTCATAAAAAAAAACTTCATCCCTACAAATTAACTTTTGTGCAGGAGTTAACAGAAGACAATCCAGATCGTGGAATGGATTTCTGCGTAAGATTGATGAATAAGCTGAACAGAAATGAGATAGCTCTTGGTACCCTTCTTTTCTCTGACGAATCAACATTAACATTGAATGGAGAAGTAAACTGACAGAACTGTAGATATTGGTCAGCAGAGAATCCTAATTGGATGCGTGAGACACATACTCAGTACCCTCAAAAAGTGAACGTTTGAGCCGGTATCATAGGCGACCATATTATTGGTCCTATATTTATAGATGGAAATTTGACAGCTGAAAAATATTTAAATATGCTTAGAAATGAAGTTATTCCTGCGTTGGCAAACTTATATCCCAACGCAATAGATACTAGCTTACCGAATGAGAATGTTTGGTTCCAGCAAGACTGGGCAACACCCCATTATGCTTTAATATGGTAAGAACTTATTTAGATGAAATCTTCCCCAATAAATGGATTGGACGAAGAGGTACTAATGAGTGGCCAGCTAGATCGCCAGACCTTACGCCGTTAGATTTTTTCTCTGGGGTTATCTCAAGAACAAAGTAAATGCAACACAACCAACTAGCATTGTAGACCTCAAAGACAGAATAACTACAGAAATACGGAATACTTCACCTCAAACTTTAAACAAAGTTAAGGAGGAGTTCTATAGGAGACTGTGCTATTGCCAACAACTAGGTGGAGAACATTTTGAGCATTTATTCCAATGTATTAAAATCAAATACATCAGGTATTTTATGTATGTGTTTAATAACTGTAAAAATAAAAATTTCACCCTGTATAATTCATAATTGACCATACATTATTTAGTTTGTTAGAATCGGTTCATTAAGAGGAATTCAAAAATATGCAAATATACAGGGTGTTTCATTAAAAAAAACAACACCGACTAAGGCATACTTGCGTGAATCACCCTGTACATTTACATTTATGTTTACATAACGCACAACTCAATTCAAAAGTTGACGTGTCTCGGAATTTTTTATAATTTTCCAAAAGTGGTTTCCACACTGTATAAGCACTAACAGCCATCCATGTATTGGAAAAATTCTGCATCTTCAAGAATGAAAAAAGCAGCGATGTCAAAATAAAAATGTATCAATTGCATCTTGATGACTGAATGGGTGAAACTGTGAAGCAAACCTACTTTAAGCAAGTTTTGGATATACTGCAACGGCGAGATCGTGAAAAAAGGCCGAAGTGGTAGAAAAAAAGTCGCGGATTTTGCACCACGACAACAAGCGCTGTCTGTGAAATGTTATTTAGCCGATAGAGACATTACTACAGTGCTCGAACACCCGCCATATTCTCCTGATTAAGTACCCTGTGACTTCAGGTTTCCAAAGATCAAGTCTGCTTTAAAAGGAGCCCGGGAGGCAAGATATTCTTACACAAAAAGACGCCCATCATCAGTTATTAATTTTTTTTCGAAATGTTCACATTTTTTAGAAAGTCAGCATAGCTCGTAACCCTCTGTATTTAGCTATAGGAAACCATTATGAAGGAGTATTATATTTTTCAGGGGCAATCAGAAAATGCAATAAAATATAGGGCATTCCATAACACCCTGTATATTTCAAAATATTTTCAAATCATAGTTTAAGTTGTAGTAAAATTTATGGTATTAGAAGATTTTCGGAAAAATTTATATTTTATTCGATATTTGTCCGGTCCCGGACCTTTGCCGAACTCTGTATGACAATAAAATACCAATTAATTATCTTAATTTTATAATGCTAAGTAGTGTACTTAATTATTTTTTTATCATTAAAATAGTTATTTCAAGAATTGTAATGAATTGCAGCAACTAAAATTTAATAACGATTTTTTTGCTTCCAGGGGGCAGCTGCCCCCCCTTCTTCTCGTTGAGTACGCCCATGGTTAAGATACTTCTTTCTTAAAATAAAACTTACAAACAATCTACCTAATATTAGGGCTTTATTTATCTTTATATTTACATTGGTAAGTTTGCTAGCAAATTAGTGTATATGGAGTGTGTGTTTTTTTTATCTATGGATCTATCTACGGATCCCTCGGACACTCTTCCTAAATACGCTACTGGCTACACACTTAATTAACATGCAACTATGCAAAATTGCATACCATCCGACTGTTTATCTACCTCTCAATGCCATATAATTTGTCTGTTCGAAAGAATGCGATTTTTACAATCATCATACATCTTGATGTATCACTTAACACTGGGAAATTAAATAATTAAATATTAACATACATACCAATTACCTACACGGTCTAATTGAGGAAGTGATTGATGGTAAAGATCAATCGAACAAAGTAAACACCGATTGTCACGGCTGAAAACAAATTAAAGAGTTTTCATTGATTGATCAATAATTAGACGAGACAGTCATCATGAAGCATCCGATAATAGCATAAAATTGATTCATGCTCCGAGTGTTTCATGCTGCATTATTATTAATGGCAATTTATGGCTTTTTGGAATTAAATTGGTTTGTATTTCTCGGGGTTATTTATATACATATGGTATTTTTAAATCAGTATTCTTCGATAATTTAATATGAACTATTAATTGAATACATTCTTCTATAGTATTGATTATCTTCAATATTAATAAAGATTCATCATAAATTGAATAGATGAGATTTTTATTTGATGAAGATCCATACCAAACGATAAAATAAAACAATTTAATTTGTTTAAACCTTCATTATATCATTGGAAC
>CAJUYG010002370.1:0-15093 GCA_910591675.1 Galerucella calmariensis | reverse complement strand
GAACAGACCTATTATGTTTCACGCAACTTGTAACTCATCAGACATCAGCCGTTACGGTTAGTAGCTAACTGCCGCCGCGCACGCGCGTGCCCAATGTCTAGTTTCTATTGTCTCCACGAGATAACACGTCCCCTTTTCACAAAGGAGCGGGTAAACGTACAACACGGCTCCTTCAACTGCGCATGAATCAAGACTGCCAAATTTAGTAGTTACATAACAATATTGAAATAAATATGTAAATATCAGAAATATAAAACTAAAAAAAAAAAACAAGAAAACCCAGGCCTAAGCCCGGTTGATCAAAGTGTAACTATGTATAGAAATATCAGAAAATAATAAATAAAAAACTAAAAAAAAAACCAGCACCTAACCGGGTTTCGAACCTACGACCTCTGAGTTATACGCTCGATAACGTACCTACTGCGCAATTAGCTCTCACTCAGACATATCGAATAGAAGGTTAAAGGCTGCTTGAACGAATGCGCACCCTACTAAATTTGACGTGGTGGGTGGAGCCGTGTTGTATGTTTACCCTCTCCTCTTTTCACGATGCACCGGTACTGTCTACTCGTCCATGGACCGTACCACTACAATGATATAGTAATAAAAGAAGGGAATGCTTGACAAAAATTAAAGTTACATAATCGAAGATTCTATTTTTGCTATAAAATACAGGGTGTTCCATTTGAAACAAGAAAGAAAATGACAGGTTCAAGTTTCCGTTCACCCTGTATACAAGAAAGAATATAATTGAAATTTAATAGGATACGGAGATATTGAAACATATTACAAAACTCTGTTTGGCAAAATACATTTTTTTCTTTAACGTGCAACAAGCTACAGAGCGTTGATTTACCTACGATTTTCACATATCTTTTGAAGGACTCTGTATAACGTGGTAAAACCTAATATCAAAAACTTCAAAAAAATGTAACCAATCCGAATTCGGTATAATAAACAGGGGTTCCCATTTGAAAAATCATATGTTTGGTTTGTAACGGAGTTGTGCAGAACTCTGTATAGTTCGATATAATTTCAAAATATGGACCTCCAGCACATCCACTATTTTTGTCGATAACATTTTTTGATATCTCTTAAAATAACCCATATACCGAAGTTTGTCGTAAGATTGGTACACCCTGTAGATAGCGTAAGCTTGGAGCAGCTTACAAACTTCCATCTCAAAATACTTCAATTGATTCATACAATTCTTTATTGCTTCCAGATTCCCAGAACTTCATTTTCTTGTTCCGGAAGAGCTACTGGCTACTACGCAGACGTAACGACAGGTTGTCAGGTAAATACAAATTAAATAATAATGAAAGCCGAAGTATTTATTTCAGTTTAGTTTAGTTGCGCCGAACAGAAATTCAAATTTTTGAATATCAGTTACAATAATAATAATTGCAACTGTGTGGCTGCTAATTCCGTCAAGTGCATTCGGAAAGAAATTTTGATATGAAGTCACACCATATGGTCCAATTTAAGTGGCTGTGCTCCAGTAGCGACTGGTGAGGAGCTGCTTAATGAACACATGAGATTAACTACCAGAAAAACATCAAATTCCAAATCTTGGCTACCCAAGTGGGCAGTCGATTGTTCCACGGCTATATCGTTAGTTTGCTGGAGGAAGTGATGATTCTACTTTTTATTCCAGGTCCTCATTTCTCAGTATTTGTCAGGTGAATTCGGATAGCAGCACTTTTGTTAGACCAAGTGGGCCAGACGAAATGCAAGAAATTGTTAGATTTTCTTTTTTTTCGGCGTTGTTTGCAATATTACATTCAAACTAATACCACAAAAGGGTTCCGGCCCTTCAAAACGGTGTTTCAGTTCCCCTTCTCACCAGTTCATCTTCCATTTCAGTCTGTCCTGAAACCAACAAGTGAGAATGTTGTTTGTGTTCAGTTTTTTTAGACATTCCCATACCACTTCAGATCTGATTGCAGTAAAACACAGTACTTTGATGGCTATTTGACCATCCGTTATGATAAAAAGGTAGAACGTGTCGCTTTAGTTCCTTTTAAGCAAAAATTATGTAATACGTCTGACGTTATAGATAAATAATTTGCATATTCCTTAGTGGTCGAGTAGTAAGCAAACCAGACTCTCACGCGGTAGACCCGAGTTCGATTCCCCGTGAACAAGTTTTTTTTATTGTTAATTTTATTTTTAAATATTTATTCTGCTTGATATTATTAACGACAACAGGTAGACGTTTGAAATATTCAGCAGAATATTCATTATTATAGATAATGGTACGGTACCCTTCATGAGGGAGTCCGACTGGCAACATCTACTTATAACAGCATCGTATATTTAAAAAGGGAAACCGTATCATTATACAAATTGGACATTCAAGAACTATACGTTTACCACAAAAAAATTAGTGGAAACATAAAATTGAATTGTCAAATTTTCAATTTGAAGTTATATTACAGTTTAAAGAAATTTTTATTTTCTAGATTTTTTCTTAAGTGGGTCGTAGAAAAAATATGCTATTCGACTCGTGTGGATTGTCCATATCGCACTTGAACGATTGAGCACTCCGCCTACGGCGTCGTGCTCAAACTTCGTCCTCGTGCGATATGGCCATCATATCCACACTAGTTGCACAAACTATTATTTCTATCAAAATATACCCTTTCACATTTAAAAACAACCTGCCAAAAGTAAAATCAATTTATCCATCCATTTTAAAGTTATCGAATTAAAACATTAAAGTTTTCAAAATTTCAACACCCTGTGTTTCGAAAAGTAAATGTGCTAGACCCCTTAATTCTGTTAAACTTAGGAACCAGTGAACACAACCTACCGTCCTGACAACCGATGCTGTAAATAAACAAAAAAGATCAATCGCGAAATGAAAATTATGGAAATAATAGTAAAAATTTATCCCAACAAATTCAATTAGATCACCAGCACTCCGAATACCAGCTTCGCATAGAATTTCAATATGGAATCGCTGATTCAGTGGTAGAATGCTCGCCTTCCACGCGGGCGGCCTGGGTTCGATTCCCGGCCGAAGCATATAAATCGCTGCTTCGTAAACGAGAGAGAGACTCGAGAGAGAGCACACGCACGCAAGCAAAGCACATAACGAAGCAACGTAACATAACGTAACGTACCGGTCAGATCTTTTGCGTCGCGACCCCCGGTCGCTCAAACAAAACCTGACGTAAAGAACCAAAGTTCCAATAATCATTTGTCATCTAATATCTTTCATGAAAATTATACAGGGCACATTTTCTCATGGCATGAATTTCCTCGTACCCGATATTTTCAGTGTTTGCTTCTGTGCCCATACACTCCCATCCCAGATCCTTCTATGCCTCATGCCTATGCCTATCGTTATACCATTGGATGCTGGTAATGCTGTTGGATCCCATTCCTTCTTGTTGCTGTATTCTGTATCGATTTTTTCCAGAGTTTCACTTTTACATCATAACATGTGACCTGTGACATTTTTGTTTTCTGAGAAGGTGAGGTGTTTGTTGAATAATTCTCTATTTACCAAGTCTGTATCTTGTTCTTTCTGAAACTCTTTCCACCTCCAAAGGCAGTGGCGTGAAGTTAATAACCACTCTTATAGCCGCGATTGGACAAGTTTTCAATACTTTTATAATAATTCATATACAGGCAGGTCTTTGAATTTTGGAGAGGTTTTCTCTCGTCTTCAACAGGCTAATTCTTCTATCTAGTGCAAAGGCTCCAATAGTGATCTCATTGTAGTAGCTTTGGATCCTTGGGCTGCATCCCCAATATCTTCAGCGGCACTTGAATTACGTCTGTAGAATTACATCTGAAAACATCAGAAATGTTCCACTTGATAACAACGCATACTTCAGGCGAAATAAAAATGACACAAACGTAATTCAAGCAATTCTGAACCATTCAGACTCTTAACAAACCGAGAAAGACAACTCACACAACATCTTTGAATATGTAGATTCACTCAGAAAGTAGCTGATACAAAAAATGTAATAACTTTTATTTTTAGGTGTATCACATGTGTGATGGTCTTGGTAGGAAGTTCAGTTACACATGCCCGAACGCCACTCTCTTCCAACAACGAATGTTGATATGTGATCATTGGTACATGGTTAACTGCAGTAGAGCTACAGAAGATTACAGTGCGAACCTTTTGATAGGACAAAGGAACAAACTATTCATTGAAAATTCCGGATCAAATCAATTTTCAAGGACTCCCAGACCTGATTTGCTAGACGCGCCATCTAACCTCACGGAGCACAATATTATTTACAGGTCAGTATTAAGAAATAATTTTTTTATTTGCAGTTTTGTAGAACGCATTTATCTTAAGGCTGCACAATTTGGCAGTGGCGGAAATTTTGAATATCAGTTTCTTAATTCACATTTTATTGATTATGGAAAATCATACAATGTGAACCAATAATTATGTAAGAGAATAAGTAAGATATACAAATTATAAACGGTATATACAAATTTAGTTAGGTTAGGGCATCCTTAAAGGTAAAATTAAAGGAGTTCTTGACAGCATACACCTTTCATTCAGGTGAAGAGATTTTTGAACTTTAAATGGTACTCTTTTCTATAGTTTTTTTTTGTGTTTGTTTCTTCGTTTTTAAATCTGACCCATTTCACACAGACTGGAGCTTTATGATAAAGAAAATAGTGTATTTATTTATTTATTTTTTAAGGAGCCGTCCCTTCGCTGGCACCACCTCAGCCTCCTGGGTTTATTGTGGATACTCCTAGCGTTCTGACTACACTATATTCAGCCAATCCGTTTCCTGTATTAGCTCATACAGGTTCGTTGCTGGTTGGTTGTAGAAGTCTTCTGGAGTCATTTGGGGTCTACCATACAGTTTCTACCTCCTGTGGTCCAGCGTCTCACAGTTGCATAGTATATGCAAAGCTGTTTCGATATACTTTTCGCATCATCTGCTTGCAAGATCTCCGTTATACAGCCCTATTTTGTTCAGGTGCTCCTTCGTGGGAGAGTAGCCCCGTTATGGTGCCTAATTTGTTCCTGCTCATTTAGAGCTGTTCTTTCGCTACTTTTTCTGATGGTTCTTTTAGGTATTTCTTCCCATGTATTTGCCTGGTCGTATTCTTCCAGTGTTTATTGTGTTGTTCTTTCAACCACCCTTTTAACCATGACCTAGTTGAGCATCTGGGAATGCCCACTTCTGATTCAGGTCCGTTCCTTAGAGTTGACGATCCTGCTCTTGCGAGTTCGTCAGCTTTTTCATTGCCAGCGATTCCTTTGTGACCTGGGACCCACTCCAGTGTTACACTGTTCCGAATCGCCGTTCTTCGCCAAATTCCCATACCAGTAAAGATGTTACCTTAGAACTCTGAAGTGCTTTAAGGGCAGCTTGAGTGTTTAAGTAACTTTGAAAACAATGTGCAGGTCCCATTGTTTATAATAATTTGTAGACATTCGTTTAAAAAAAGTAATATTCGTTTGTTATTCTGTTCAAAATGGCTTGAAACGAAATCATTTTTTTAATTTCCCACTAACTCCATATCTCAATTGTCTTTCACCAGATGACATCTCTAAAGGTAATATCACAAGAAACAATAATACTCTAAATTAGCCCTATTTATTTTTAAATTAACTAACAATATACTTTCCCCACATGTTCTATAGTACGAGTATATACACACCGGCAAAAAAATTCGGCTACCTAAAATTTTGCTGAAGTTCGTTGTCCAAGAGCTTTCGTAATTTTCCATCGATTTCAATTATTTCTACGCCAAATTGTAGATAAATTCTTTGGTATTGAAGTAAACTCCAAAAAAATGTTCCAAAAATGTGGATAGCTTATTTATACAGGGTGAACAAAAACCATGTATTTGTAGTCCAATTTCTCAACACCCTGTGGAACAGCTCGGAAAATTTGTTGAGTTTGCGCTTAGTTTATTACAAAGACCATCGTTTTCGCCATCTTTCAGTTATTATTTCACCTGGATATCTTGATTTCTTCTGAAGATACAAGTATTCAAATAAAAACCTGTAGAGACAATGTAGATGCATTATTGAAAGCACCCCCCCAAAAGTTGTCTATCTATAGCTATCTCTTTGTCTTCTATGGATTTTGTTGGTAGCCTGTTAAGATAATCCAGTCCGTAGACTTGTCTGACTGATCCGCCATGAGATAGTAGTTTGGGTCTAGTCTAGGAAGTCGTCGAAAATGACACTGATATTCTGGCTTGTTTAACAAAAAGCTTAGCAAAGATCTCTCAACTTATTTTTTTATCTCTTCCAATATTCTATGTATCTGCAAAACCATCCAAATTGATACAGCCTGTACTTTTACACAAAAAAACCAACCGCAGAGATTAATTGCAATTTGATTAGCTATATTTGAATAGAATTAGAGACCATGCAAACATTTCCAATTCACTGCCTACAACTTCTTTATTAAACGTTTATGCCACCCACAGCATAAGGATTTAAAAAAATTAATGAATATTTGGCGATTGCTTGCATAACTTATTATACAATAACTAATAGTTGAATTTGACCATTTTAACTAAGCACAAATATAGGTAGGTTTTTGTAGATTTATCATTTAACAGTTGTTGTCGATTTAGTCGCGTCAATGACTACCTACGTAAAAAAGGTAATCTTAGGAGATCGGCTCCGATGTTGATGATTTCTTGTGGTTGTTTTTTCCTATCATCTGAAACCTAACCTTTTGTAATAGGGAGATTATATATACACTGTGTTATTTATAAGATGCGACATAGAGATTCCTGTACAAAACTGCCAAACGCGATCTAACCTTTTCACCAAATAGCGTTCATAACATACAGTGTGGAAACCACTTATGGAATGAAATTCTTCATGTCATTATTTTGGAAAATTATAAAAAATGCCGAGACACGTCAACTTTTGAATTGAGTTGTGCGTTATGTAAACATAAATGTAAATGTACAGGGTGATTCACGCAAGTATGCCATAGTCGGTGTTGTTTTTTAATGAAACACCCTGTATATTCGCATATTTTTGAAATCCTCTTAATGAACCGATTCCAACAAACTAAATGATGTATGGTCAATTATGAATTATACAGGGTGAAATTTTTATTTTCACAGTTATTAAACACATACATAAAATACGTGATGTATTTGATTTTAATACATTAAAATAAATGCTCTAAATGTTCTCCACCTAGTTGTGGCAATAGCACAGTCTCCTATAGAACTCCTCCTTAACTTTTTTTGAAGTTTGAGGTAAAATATTCCGTATTTCTGTAGTTATCCTGTCTTTGAGGTCTACAATGCTATTTGTTTGTGTTGCATATACTTTGTTCTTGAGATAACCCCACAGAAAAATCAAACGGTGTAAAAAGGTCTGGCGATCTAGCTGGCCACTCAATAGTACCTCTTCGTCCAATCCATTTATTGGGGAAGATTTCCTCTAAATAAGTTCTTACCATTGTTGTTGCCCCGTCTTGCTGGAACCAAACATTTTCATTCGGTAAGCTAGGATCTATTGCGTTGGGATATAAGTTTGCCAACGCAGGAATAACTTCATTTCTAAGCATATTTGAATATTTTTCAGCTGTCAAATTTCCATCTATAAATATAGGACCAATAATATGGTCACCTATGATACCGGCCCAAACGTTCATCTTTTGAGGGTACTGAGTATGTGTCACACGCATCCAATTAGGATTCTCTGCTGACCAATATCTACAGTTCTGTCGGTTTACCTCTCCATTCAATGTGAATGTTGATTCGTCAGAAAAAAGAATGGTACCAAGAGCTATCTCATTTCTGTTCAGCTTATTCATCAATCTTTCGCAGAAATCCATTCTACGATCTGGATCGTCTTCTGTTAACTCCTGCACAAAAGTTAATTTGTAGGGATGAAGTTTTTTTTTATGAAGACATCTTAGAACAGTTGTATGACTAACATTATTTTCACGGGCAATTTGGCGTGTACTTGAAGTTGGATTCTCTTCGACACCTAACAAAATATCCACTTTCACATCATCTTTAACGAAGTGTAGTTTTCTTTTCAATGGTTTTACATGTCCAAGTTCTCTGAATTGTGCATGAATTTCAGACACAGTACTTTGTGAAATATTAGGCAATTCTTGATATCTGTGATTAAATAAGTTTGCCACTTCAACTTGACTTCTGCAGTTATCCCCGTACCCGATCATCATTAAAATCTCAATTCGGTGAGTCTCAGTTAAATATTTTATTGTTATGTCGACAAGGAAAGAGTGTTTGACAAAGATTTTACTTTTTCAGTATAAACTGTCAACATATCAACAACTGACAGAATAGAAAACAATCCACATTATTTACCGATTTTGTCTAATTATTGGCGTTTTTAGGCAATTTTTAGGTATTTATGATAAAATTCATGGTAGCAGGCTTTGTTTAATATACAAATACGTCCAATAATTAGTTATTGTAGTTTAGATTTTTGATAAATCCATATTTAGCTATTTTAAAAAAATACCAATATTTCAAGTGTAATGAATTATTAATTTTAAAATTTCACCCTGAATAATTCATAATAGACCATACATTATTTAGTTTGTTGGAATCGGTTCATTAAGAGGATTTCAAAAATATGCAAATATACAGGTTGTTTCATTAAAAAAAAAACACTGACTATGGCATATTTGCGTGAATCGCCCTGTACATTTAAATTTATGTTTACATAACGCACAACTCTATTCAAAAGTTGACGTGTCTCGGCATTTTTTATAATTTTCTTAAATAATGACATGAAGAATTTCATTCCATAAGTGGTTTCCACAATGTATATACACTGTGTTATTTATAAGATGCGACATAGGGATTCCTGTACTAAACTGTCAAACGCGAGCTAACTTTTCCACCAAATAGATTTTAAAAGGTCGTTGAAAAATAAGTTCAATTGTTCTTTTAATTTTCTTAAACTCCATATTCATACCGCTTTCGAATACTTTCAACCGTCTGGGAAATAGCTACACAGTTAGGTGCACAGAAAATTCAAAAGTTAAACCTGAAGTATGGCGGTTCGATTCTCCGCTGTGGTGCAATTTTTCCTTTTTGTTTTTAGTTCTTTATTCACAATTTTTGGAACAAACAACTTTGCTTTATTTCAAATTAATGTTTTTAAATTTGAGCTTATTTTCCTATGAACAATACGTCCTCCTTTATATACGTTTAACCAGTTTTTTCATTTTTTCATGAAATAACGGTTTCAGAATTATGTTGGGTGGATAGTTTTCATTGAAATGCTCTGTATTTATATGTGAAGATTTTTATGAAGTTATTTACCCCTTATGGTGAGAAGCAAATGTCTAGTAATCTCCATTTTGTCATACAAGCTCGTTGCAAAATTTTTATGTAGTCAACAAAGAACATAACATAATTTTCATTAATTTTTATAATTTTTTTTTGGTACATTTGTGGTGAAATATTAACAAAAAAACTATTAACATTTTATCCTCCATCATGGTTCCTTGCTAAGTAGCATTATCCAGAAAGTGACCTACAATCGATCCGTCCGAAACTAAATCGTTTATAGTTTGGCAAGTTTATCTGAAGCTATACGGGATCGGTAAGAGGCGAGGAAAAACATGGCGCCTATCTGTCAAACGTACAAATGGCGTACGGTACCTATTTCACCAAGTAAAACTGAAAATACAAATGTAACTGACAATACCAACGCCACTGGATAAATCAATATCAGTCAATTGACGAAGTGAGAGAGAATATCTCACGCACGCGCTTGCCAATAAGAAGTCAGCTGGTCGATACAAATCACCAATTATGTAATTCGGAGGTTGTGGTCATTATGGTTTTCGTACAACGCTGCCAGAGCTTCAAAAAGCCCATAACAAATTTGGAAAAGTGTTCATCTTTAAATATTCATAAATTGAAAAAATAATGTTAATAGAATAAATCCAAGGAAACCAGTACATTACAAATTTAACGTTTAATCATATTTTTAATATTGTTGATAATAAAAAGACCCTTTTCTGATTATTATCACTACATAGTAAGCACTTCAGTTTTTTCATAGTTAAATGTGGCAATGTCGAATGTTTTCGACTGCATTCCTTTCACGGTGTCAGATAAACTTGCCAAAGTATATATGAACGTTTACAGATTTGAATATTCGGAAACCATTTTTATATATTCATCTTATTTTTAGGACTGGCGAGCAGAACCTGTCACCTAGAGACTTCGTAGGTGTTGAAAGTGAAGATGAAAGTGTTACAGATCAACCTACTTATTTCCCTCCAAGCTACTGGTCCGCTCCAGTTAGCAGACAGCCATCAACTCCCCAACCAACTACGAAAAATGACCAATACAATCGACAAACTGCACAAACACTGAAAATCAGAGGCAAGGCTATTGATTTTTCTTCTAAAAATAGTAAGTTACTTCCTAATGACTTATGAAAAAATGTTTTACAATTGACAGCCCTGTGGTACGTACCCCCCACTTTTTATTTTCAAATGGCACCCCCTGTATATTGTCATTGAAAATTGCGTGTCTTTCTATTTGGAATACAATGATTTTTCCCTTCGCCGGTACCACCTCAGCCTCCTGGGCTTATTGTGGATACTCCTAGTGTTCTGACTACAACCCATTTAGCCATTCCGTTCCCTGTATTAGCTCATACAGGCTCTTCGCTGGTTGGTTGTAGAAGTCTTCTGGAGTCATTTGGGGTCTACCATACAGTTACTGCCTTCTGTGGTCCAGCGACTCACATTTGCTTAGTATATGCAGAGCTGTTTCGGTATCCTTTTTGCATCTTCTGCATGTAAGGTCTCCGTTGTACAGCCCTATTTTGTTTAGGTGCTCCTTTGTGGGAAAGTGTCCCGTAAGTAGCCCCGTTATGGTGCGTAGTTTGTTCCTGCTCATTGAGAGCAGTTCTTTCGCCACTTTTTCTGATTGTTCTTTTATGAATTTCTTCCGATGTATTTGCCTGGTCGTATTCTTCCATTGTTTATTGTTTTGTTCTTTCAACCACCCTTTTAACCATGACCTCGTTGAGCATCTGGGGATGCCCACAGCAGGTTCGGGTCCGTTCATCAGAGTTGACGATCCTACTCTTGCGAGTTCGTCAGCTTTTTCATTGCCTGCGATTCCTTTATGACCTGGGACCCATTCCAGTGTTACACTGTTCCGAGTCGCCAGCCTTTAAGTTCTTCGCCGCATTCCCAGATCAGTTCATTCGCTCTACTAAGTGGTGGTGCGTTCTCTTCCTCAAGCTCCTTTCGTACTTTGATGACAATCTCGAAGTTCTTGCGAAAGATATATTTGGTGGTCATGTGGTCTGTTGGCATTTTGAAAATGTCATCATCCACATGCCTTATCTCTGTGTGTCCTCTCCCATGTGCCACGTCATGGTCTGATGCTTTTTCCAGTCGGGTTAGTGCTGCCTTGCTTCGCACATTATGACACAATGTAGCGGAGGAAGGTCTAGCATTGTATCCATTGCCGCTGTATGAGTGGTCCTCATTGCCCCTGTAATGCCAATGCATGCAAGTCTTTGGACCTTGCTTAGTTTTAGCATAGCAGAGGATTGTCTGATGTTTGGCCACCATGCATTTATGTGATCCTGGGAATGACAACCATTTTGTACAGCCAGTGTACCATGCTGGGTCTAAGTCTCCATTTAGTGCCGTAAGTGCGTCTGGCAACCATGAAGGTCACCTCTGCCTTCTTGATCACGTGTTGGAGGTGTTGGTTTCAAGTTAAGCCTGGGTCTAGGATAACCCCAAGAGAAAAAAAAAATTTATCAGTCTCCATCTAGTTCTCACATCCAGTTATATCAAAAATATATGTTATATTTTTATTGTGAAATTTGCTATTCCTGGAGTTTATTTTATGAAGAAAAGATTCCACTTAATGAAGGTTAAAACAATTGATACATCTTCTTTGTGATAGATTTGTGCTCTATCCTCTTTCACTTTGTATGTGATTTACGATATTTTTATCTACCATGTAGGTTTTTATTTATTAGGCTATTTACTATTGCTATAAAGTATAAAAATACTGAGAGTCTCATTGGACCTCCACATAGTTGTTGTTTTGTTATTTGGTAAATTTGTAGCTCTAGAATTTAGAAAGAGTTCACACAGATTAGGATGCTGTTGTGGGTTTGCCATTAAAAAATCATTAATATTAATGTTTGAACCTGTCAGTGACTAAACAATTCATAAACTAAAAAAAAATAGCCGGTTAACCGTTAGATAATTAGCTGAGCTAAGCTGGATTAGCCGGTTAATCCGCTAGATAATTAGCTTAGCTAGTTCAGTTAACTGGTTGAATTAGCTTAGCCCATCGGTTAGCTCACTTTTTTCGGCTTAACCGGATGAATTGTACAGCACTAGACTATTTATGAATAGGGGCATATGAAGATACTTAACCTATCAGCTATTTCCTTCACAGTTATTGCTCTTACTATATAATTATTTTTATTGCAGGAAATAATCTGGCAGGAGTTTATAAAACCTACTACAAAACAACTCCAGTCCGCCCACAAGATGTTGAGGATACAACACAATATTCCTACAATATTGATCCTCAAGCATCTTTGTCTCACAAGGAACAAGAATTATCGCTAGAACTGTTACCGCCAAACGTGTTGGATCAAGAAAGTATCAGCAGACAAGACAACATTGGAGCATTCAAAGTTAACTTTCCTTCAAACTTCAAAGCTACAACTCCTCAATACCCATCGGAAGATGAATTGTCTAAGTCACTTAGAGAAAAACTTGAAGGATTTGATGAAGATAGTCGACCTAAGCAGAACTTCAAATCAAACTTCAGAGCCACTACTCCTGTTTATCCTAAAACAATCGATCTTACCAGCCTGGATCCATATCGAATTGGTTTACTTCCTCCTCAAGGAATTGTCAATTTTGAATCTCATTTCAAAGCTACCACTCCCCAATATCCTTCTTCAGTTGAATCCACGAGTATTAAACCAGATGAAGCTGGTTTATTGCCACCATACAAAACAGAAAATAGAGTGCGAGTGAACTTTGAATCTAATTTTAAAGCAACTACACCTGTTTACCCTACTTTTGTAGAACATACCAGTGCTAATCCATTTGACGTAGGAGTTTTACCACCAAAAGATAACGAAGAAGTTGATGGAAATATCGCCACCAACTTTTATTCGAACTTTGAAGCAACAACTCCACAATATCCCACGTATGTTGATCCTACTAGTCCGGATCCCCAAGAAGCGGGACTACTTCCACCTAATGAAAATAATAGAAATAATCAAAAATTACAGGTGAACTTTGAATCAAAATTTAAAGCTACAACACCTCAATACCCTTCCTACGTTGATCCTACCAGTCCCGATCCAAATGACGTTGGATTAGTACCTCCGAAGGATATAAATAAAGTTGCGTTTAAGTCAAGGTTTAAAGCTACAACTCCCAACTATCCAACTTTTGTAGAATCTTCAAGTCCTAATCCCATTGATGTCGGGTTGATTGCTCCAGAAGAAACGCTGGTTAATTTCCATTCTGATTTCAAAGCAACAACCCCAAATTATCCTACATACGTAGAGCCAACTAGTCCAGATCCTAGAGAAGCTGGTTTATTGGCTCCCCAACCTGACAATTTAGTAGGATTAGATTCTACCAATGAAAATACGAAGTATAACGATTGGTCTCTACCATCTAAATTCTATTCACCGAATGTAGAACCGGATTATAATGTGGGCGAGGAAGAGCTACAAGAAATTCCTGGGATAAAACTGTTGAATTTCATGAAGTCTTTCAACAACGAACAGTGGCAGGAGTTGAGACAAGCGTTTCGGATTCCTGAATACGATTTTCCGTTAGAAGATGCCACTAGGCCGAGCTATAATAGTGTTGTGAATTCTTTTGAACCCAATAAACAATAGTTTTTAGCTAAAATGAACGTTTGATGCGTGATAAACAGTGATCTTCGGGTAAACTTTTTAAAATAGTTCCTAAAGTTCATTTAACAGCGAACAATTAACATGTTACCAAGTTCATTAACGTTAGTCCAGTAAACGAAGGTGTCAACATGGGCAACTGGTCCAGCAAGAGGAATTTTTTATTTAATTTAATTTATGGTAGGCACATTTAATTCCCAAAATGTCAGGTACCTGACCATTGTGGAAGGGTGGGAAAATGGCTCTGAAATTCCAGAAAATCCGTTTTTCCGCGATATCTACCGAGATTTGAACACTGGAGAATTTTTGCTTAGACAAAAAATAAAGGGCAGTTCCTTACTCACAAAAATGATCCCCGGCATTTTTTCGAAAAATTAAATAGTTTTCGAGATAAATGGTCCGAGCGCCGACCCAAAATTGAGCTCCAGGCCGGCTTATAGAGAGCACGCTCTGATGGCATGACGTCCCCAAGTAAATTACTAATTTTTTAATAACTCGCGTGAAAATCAATATTTTTTAATGAATCAAAGTGTGGGTGAAAGAAGGGATCTGTGGTTACTAAGGCGTGTTTTTATCCACTCAATTCGTGCTCCTGGGTCATTGGAAAACCAGGCCAAAATTCGTCTTTACTAGATTTTTTAATGCTTCCATGGATTTATTCATATTATTTTTATTAAGAGTTTTTTCAGCCAATCCTATTGGATAATGGTTCTTTGGGGGGTACTTTATTTATTCCGAAACAATGCTACCAATAATTCGCCCGTATTTTTTTGAATAATGTTTTTTTCAAGAGGCGATTTTTGTGGATTTCTGGAGTTTTCCCGAGCGCTCTAGTTTATCGGGAATTTCTCGATGATTAATTGTCAAACCCGCTTATAATTGATATTGGGAGAAAGGCTAGAATATCCTCTTTCCGATGGTATAATTTTTTTTGGCCCAGACCCCTAGGTTTTCAGTAAAATCTGGGAAATTTCCAGTTTCCTGAGGGAAGACAGCTATTCTTCTGAGTTTTTTCGAGCAGTTTTTTCTCTTTACAGTAAAATTCTTCCCGGCCAAGCATCATACCCGATGAAAGGTCACATTCTGAACTTTCCTTTGATATGTGTATCAAGAATTTTATTTGATGCATTAAAAAGAAATTTGTCTCTAAATTTGTTGTAATGGATGCCTCATTTTATTCTCGCACGCCGCCACGC
>CAJUYG010002369.1:0-33354 GCA_910591675.1 Galerucella calmariensis | reverse complement strand
AATGGTGAAGTTTTACCCAAACTAGTAGCAAGTTGATTGGTCGTACTTGGACATATTTTTCATATTGTGGTTTGACTTTATTTAACCCCTTTTTTGGATTCTAGCCACATTATTTGAGACATTGATGAACTATTGGATTCTATTATTTTATAATTGAGTCTATTATTTGTTTTAGGTATAATTCACTTTTCGAAGGTGAATGATTGGGAAATCGAATCATTTTATGAGTGTATAAATAATGTTTTATATAATGAATGTATTTTGGAGAGACATTCACTGAGACCTGAAAGATATGTTGTTCACCAATACTTCTACTTAGTTCTGGATGACTAACTCAGAGACTAGTAGTTTCTTCAGTCTTATTTCCCGAAGGAATTTTAGAATATTTGCAGGCTTCCACTTAGGTAAATGTTCCCTTTCTATCCAGTAGTATGCCAGTGCTGTGTCCTAGGTTTCTGAATTGCTGTCCAATAAGAAAGTATGTGGACCTCTTTTTCTTGGCTTCACCTATTTCTTCCAATATTACATTGCAGCTGATTCTGCCAAAAGGTATTTATGTCCCCCTCTTTGCTATTTCATCTTATATTTTATTTCCTTTTATTCCAGTGTGTCCTAAAATCCATAGTAGGGTGACTATATTGTTTTCGTCTAGTTCATTGAGTTTGCCTAGGCATTTCCACACCATTTTGGAACTGATTACACAAAAGCTCAGTGCTTCAATGGTTGCTTGATTGTAATGAACTTTTCATTACACCTTTCTGAAAACAAAAACAAGTAGGTCTTGACTGAAAACTTTGATTTTTTTCACCATAAATGAAAAAATATGACTTACATACACTCTCTTAGATAGTACTTTGTTTTGTAAAATTATCGTCGAGGTAGCTCTCGCGAGCTACAATGTCTACTGGTGTTGACTTTAAGCTTTGTACTATCGGATAATAAAAACATTTATGGGAGATTTCTATTTCTCGTTTACTGATTCTTCGATATAGACTTTAGTCGAGTCTGGAAACGCCAACCACCATGTCGTTTTAAATTGAGCAAATCCCAATCTTCATGGACTAGCATAAATGCTGAAGATCTTCTTGAATCGTGCCCCGTACATTTTTCCAGGATTTTTCACGTATAGTGTAATCTGTTTTGTACTAGGTACTTTCAGTATGGCAGCCTGCATGTTGGGCAAAACATCTATTCATATTTTCAGGTCTTAATATCCTGAAATTGACTATTGGGTGATTTTATGAATGTTTCCAAATTTTCTGTCCTTATATTGTTGAGTTGCTTAACAGTGTTTTAAATTATTTTCTAGTATCTTCACAAAAGCCGCAAGAAATGATTTCGCTTAAGTCTCAAAAAGGTCAAACATCTTGGAAATTAATCTTTTCCAACTTCTCAGACGGCACATCCTGAGTAATTTTAGTTATCAAATATCTGTAAGAGCTGAGAAAATTCATTAAAGCTCCGTGTCATAAGTATATTGGCAATCCTCAAGTGAATTATGTCTAACAAAAATACTGAGCAATTCCAAGACAGATGACTCTAAAATAGCATTTTTCCAATTTCCAATTTCCAAACATAGAAACATAATAAGAAAATACTTTCCAGGCACTCCGTGATTTTAGTTTAGCGCCTGATCAATGACAGATTGATAAGTAGAGATGAAGTGTGGTGAATATAACCTAGATTACCCACGTTACCATTAATCTTCATTTCCAATGAAATTACTTCACTTCAAAAGGTTTTTTAACACATTTTATTTTCAAGTTTTCAGTTTTTATTCCGTCAAACAGTGCAACAGTACAATAAATTCGTGGCTGAATGGATCAAGTTGTCCAAAGCCATTCCATTACTTAGGTTATGAAGCTCAATTAATTCAGTTATCCCAGTGTCTAATTATAATAAGGTCTCAACAGGATACAAATATCGATTTCGCCATTTTGTGGTGGCGAACATCCCTTATTTGATTTATTTCATGGTTTAGTGTGGATATTCGTCAAATAAAAGCCTCATCTATTTAATATTAATTTGATTTTTATCACCGGTTATCAGTTATTTCGTGGTAAAGATAAACATGGATAAACAATTATTCTGAATATTCATAATTGTATTGTTATCAGACCTAAAGGTGTGTACAAAATTTCAGATCAACAGGAAGGGAATGAAATTTAGATTACCAAATTTGATTCAAAAAGCGGCATGCAAAAATAAATCGTCCAATTAATCAGTATCCATGTATTCCAAGTTTACCATGAAGTTTGTTTCCCTTAATTCTTAGTTAAAATATACAAAGTACCCCAAATGTCTGGAAACCATCAATTATCTCGTAAATTTATCTGGTCCCAATTGTAGAAAATTTGGGGTACAACTATTTTGGGATACGAAGATGCCATATTTAATATTTCAATGTTGCCAGATTTGATGTTTTTTTATATTATCAGTAGCTTTGGGTTTCCAAATTCATCACCCTGCGTCTTCACTGGTGAGTTGTGTGCAATTCACCAAGCGCTGCTTTTTGCGACTTATGTGGATTCCCAGCAGTTTTTAATTATAACTGATTCTCTAAGCTTCATTGATAGTATCCAGCACTTTTTTCCCACAAACTACTTGGTACAAATGATTAAAAATTAATTTCTCCAGCTACAAGAGGCCCAGAAATCTGTCAAATTTATGTGGGTACTCTCCCACGTTGGAATTCACGGGAACGAACAGGCAGACACAGAAGCAAGGAAATCAATCCAGGACCTCAATTCTCCCACAGTTTCAGAAGTGTCTGTTTTGGATTCAAAAAACTCCGTCAAGCACTCAGTCTATAAATACTGGCAAGACCGTTGGACTGAACTGAACTCTGAGTTCTGCAGAATTAAGAAATACGTGAGCCCCTGGGGATTATTCCCGATATAAATGGGAGCAAACGATTTTATAGCGACTTAGAATTGGACATACAGGATTATCTCATGACTATCTTATGTCCGATTCCACGGTGCCACTGACAGTAAGCCACGTACTATTGGAATGTAAAAGGTTTCGGCTACAGAGTCAAACTCATAACATCCCCAATTAAATAGGAGATGCACTTGGTGAAAACTGCGATATGTTATTAATGAACTTTTTGAAATCCATTCAACTATTTAATAAAATTTGACAGTCTACTTTTATAATTTAATGTAACTGTAAATTCATAAATAATGTAATTGTATTTAGATGAATATTAAGTTCCACTTCTGTTACTTATGTCAATCTATTGTATATTATTGTTAAGCGCCAATAATCCTAGGGATAGCTTCTATAATCACTACAAAACTGGGGCATTGTCATGAAATATATATTAACGTGGAGAACTAGTGACTCTCAATGAGAGGTGGAATTCGTCAAGAGTCGGATAATACCATACGGCTTGTGAAAGATCGTATTTTGATTAAACACACTGAGAGAGAACTTTGGAACAATGTTGTTTTTCTCAATATTCGAGCTTCGACCAAGCTCACACTATTTCTATAGGTTTCAGGACACAATACTAGGAGGAAAGTCAATACTGCCTGTCTATGTTTCGCATCAAAATATTGTTGTTTTGTGAAAAGAGCTTTCAGTAATATAACTGGTATTTTCATAATGTTTCTCAAAAATATGAAAAAGTGATACAGTTTATGAATTTCAAAACTCACAATGGACTATATTTTGTGAACGGCAAAATATGTTACAAAATCTTCAGAAATCTAGGGTAGGGGGAAAGAACCAGAATAATAGAGGAGATACACTCTCATCAACCTCTAAGCCCCATTTACCCCATCAACAATTATACAGGGTGTGCTAATTAGACATAGAAGTTTATTCGGTAACAATAGTTGGAGGAAGAAGATGGTGTAGTAGAAATCAAGTAAATGGTTATCAGAGAGGTGGATATCAAAGAGGTGGATATTAAGGAAGGCCACGCAGAAACGATGATAATTTATTCGAGTCATTCAAGTAAAATTGTTCCATCTGTAATAAAATTGGGCACAAATCAGCTGATTGCCTAGACATAGCAAATGATGAAAAAAGAGAATATTCATCAAAAGTTGGAGCTCAAGTCGAAGATGCGTTTCAAGTAACAGAAGAGGCTCTTCATACGAAGCCTGTATTGAGTTATAATCGATGGTGTTTAGATACTGGCTGCACATCTCATATGTGTAATAATAAAGCAGCATTTATCAATATTATTTCAACTAATGGAAATGCTTTGTTAGCCAGCGATGCACAAACTGAAATTGTAGCGAAAGGAACAAAGGAACAACAGATGGGAAATCGAACAGGTAACTTGATAGAAACAGGAAACTTGATGATACATTATTGGTGAAAGAATTTAGAATTAATTTGTTATCTGTTGCGAGAATTAAGGATCACGGAAATACTGTCAGTTCTTCTAAAACTGGGGCAACTATTTATGGAAAATATGGTGAAATAAAGCTGTTAGCACAAAGAGTTGGGAATTAATATCATGTTTATGGCAGTGAAGAGCAAGCAAATACGGCAATAAATGATAATTCAGCAAGTTTGGAGTTATGGCATCATCGTTAAATTAGATAGTGGTATGAAGATAAGTGAAAAAAATTTATTGGAAGCATGTGAGTCATTTGAAATATATTCAAAATGAAAAATGACTGTGTTACCATTTCCTAAGAGTTCTGCACGATGTACAACGAAATTAAAACTAATACACACTGATTTTTGGGGACCGTCAAGAGTAGAATCAACAGGACATGCTCGGCCTGATTCTATAGGGGGGTGGTTACAACTTAAACACTCAGCTGAGTGGTGAAAAGCAAGGTCAGTGACTGAGGTAACCACTTCACAATAAAGTGTTCAACCAATCTAACCTTCAAAATGTGGTTAATCCTAACCACCAGGTTTCTCTGGTGGTTGTGCTTCAATCACTCTTGCTTGTCATTGTCAAAGTGATTATAGTGAGTGAAAAGCAGTGAAAAGTATATGATGAGGACTACGAAGATGATGATGACAACGACCTAGGAAACAATGACCCCATCGTCGTTAGTAAGCTATTTGAAATGTTTTTTGGAATCGTGACATACTGTCTGTCGGAAGGAAAACAAGGGAAAGACTGATCGCACGTCATTTTCAAGTTACTGTTGATTATTTTGTTGTGAATATTATCATGAAAAACTATTAATATTGATTGAGAGCACAACTTGATTGAGCAAGCAACAAATTGTGAAGCAGAAAGCAAACAAAAAAAATAACATTAATTGACATTTCACAAACTAAGCAGTGTTCACTATTGAAAATAATTGCCTACTAGCTAATGTAGTCTTGAAAAAAACAACAGTCAGTATTCGGAGCCTGAGAACATGTGCCGCATAACATAACCCCGTCGAATTTGCAATTTGACGTTAATGCATTTCGGTGCAAGTTCTGTCAAAAACGCCAGAATCGGCCAACTTCGCATGATACACTCAAACTACTTTTATCACGGTGATTAACGGTACGATGTTCAATAACCGTGGTGGATTTTGGTTTTAAAGAATCCGAAACCTGGATGGCGTGACTAGACAAGTGATTCAAATTTTATCCCCAACCACGTTATTACGCTTATAGAATCAGACAAATTTGGCCTGATTCTATAAGAAAGTGGAAAATAGTTATTAGCCGAAATGCATTAACGTCAAATTGCAAATTCGACTGACTGTTGTTTTTTTTAAGACTACATTAGCTATTCGGTAATTATTTTTAACAGTGAACACTGTTTAGGTGTGAAATGTTTATTGATGTTATTTTTTGTTTTCTTTCTGTTTAACAATTTGTTGTTTGCCCAATAAAGTTGTGCTCTCAATCAATATTAATAGTTTCTAATAATATTATTTACAACACAATAATCAACAGTTACTTAAAACTGGCGTTGGATCAGTCTTTCCCTTGTGTTTATTCCGGCAGTTAGTCAGTTAGTCACGATATAAAAATTCAATCATTTATTTCATTCCAAAAAACATTTCAAATAGCTCACTAACGACGATGGGGGTCATTGTTTCCTAGGTCGTTGTCATCATCATCGTCGTAGTCCTCATCATATAAATTTCACTGCTTTCCACTCACTACAATCACTTTAACTTTGACAAGCAAGAGTGATTAAAGCACTACCACCAGAGAAACCTGGTGGTTAAGACTAACCACATTTTGGAGGTTAGAATGGTAAAAAAGTTAAACACTTTGGTGTTATAGAATCCGATATCCGATAAAGTGATGAACTTAATCACTGACCTTGCTTTTCACCACTCAGCCGAGTGGTTAAGCTGTAACCACTCCCTTATAGAATAAGGCCGATTGTCAGATTAAATATTTGATGTCCGATAATGGCACAGAATATTTTAAGGAAGAGCTCAATGAATTCTTGAAGAAAAATGGTATTTCCAGACATCCAACTATTTCCTATACACCCCTGCAAAACGAAGTAGCAGAGCGGAAGAACTGAGCATTAATTGAAATGGCGCGATGTCTTTCAATTCAATCTGGATTAAGTCATGGATTTCGGGCTGAGGCAGTAGCTACATCTAATTATCTAAGAAACAGATGTCCAGCATCTTTTTTGGATAATCATTCTCTATTCGAGGTTTGTGATAAAGTAATACCTGATTCAAGTAATTCAGAAGTTTTTGTTCCAAAATCATTCGTTTTGGAAAAGCAGCTGGGGAAATCAAGGTTTGATCCACGTTCAAAAGAAGGTATTCCAGTCGGTTATTCAGAAGAATCGAAAGGTTATCGAATATGGATTCCAATTGAGAAGAAGTTTGTAGTTCCTAGAGATGTACTAATTCTTGATAATTATTTATCAAATAAAGTGAAAAAAGATGAAATTCCAAACTAAAATGGGGAAAATATTGAGTGCATTCATATCCCAATTGGAAGCCAAAATAGTAATGAGGAAATTGAAAATGAACAAATTAATGAAGAAATTTGTACACCAAATCGTATCACACGTCGGAAACCAGGAAGACTACGGCTAGAGAAAACAGGTAAAAGAGGAGGGCCAAGAAAAATCTATAACACTAAACAAGCAGCAAATATAAACGAGGACCAATAGGAATATGAAGATGATGAAGATATAGAAATGCAATAGGAACCAAGTGATGATGAAATATTTGTTGATGCAACAGAACATGGAGAAGAAATAATTCCAGAATGAAATCTAGTAGATATAACCTTGGAAGAAGCGATGACTGGAGACACAAAAATCAAGTGGATGGAAGAAATTACTGAAGAAATTCGTGGTTTGATTGAAAATAATGCGTGGAAAAAAGTTGTCCGTCCAGAAGATAGAGCTGTTGTTACTTGTAATTTATTCTGAGAAACAAATTTAAGCCAAATGGAACACTTGGAAAAAGGAAACCTTAAGTTGTTGCTCGAGGGTTTACACAACGACAAGAAATATGTTTCACCGATACTTTCGCACCTGTAGCTAGATTGGATTCTATCAGACTTTTGATGGCATTAGATGTACGTGAAAGTTTACCAGTTCATCAAATAGATGTTAAAGCAGCTTATTTGAATTGATTTTTGGAGAGATAAATATTCATGGAGCTACCAGAGTATACCAAGGAAACAATGAGAGGAATTATTAAAAAGCATGGTCGGAACAGTTATTCAGGAAAAATTACCGTTTACAAAAAAGAGAAAATTGCAAGGTCTACAAAAGCCGCAAATTAACGGAGTGGAAATTCCATTTGCGAAAGAAGTTAAATACCTAGGGGTGATATTTGACCAAAAGCTCACATGGAACTCCCACATTGAAAAAACCACACACAAGGCCAGAATCGCCCTTAGAAGGTGCAGGCAAATGTGTGGAAAGAATTGGGGATTAAATCCCAACATGACCAAATGGTTATATACACAGGTTGTGAGGCCAATGATAACCTATAGATCAGTTGTCTGGTGGCCCAGGACACTGCAGATTGGAGCGCAGAGGCAGATAAGTGGTATTCAAAGGCAGGCCTGCCTAAGTATCACGGGGGCCATGAAAACGACTCCGACTGCGGCCCTGGAGATAATAGTGAACCTACCACCACTACATATCCTCATACAAGGAAATGCAAGATCTGTTAGTCACAGATTATTACAGGGACCTTCTCCGATAAGCCAAGAACACGGTAAGGCCTACAAAGAGCTATATGAAGAAATAAAGACAGATCCAATACTGGGAATGCCAACGGATCAGATTGCCCCACAATATAGCTTTAAAACCGACTATACAGTTTACATTCCAGAGAGAATGGACTGGGAAGCAGGGCCTCCTATAACAGCGAATCTCATCTGGTACACTGAAGGATCGAAAACAGACTCCGGAGTAGGAGCCGGAATATAAGGGGTACAAGAGAAGTTCACGATCTCTCTAAGCCTAGGGAAACGTGCTACTGTCTTTCAGGCAGAGGTACTGGCGGAGCAATGCTGTGCAGAAGAGTTGATGAGACAGGAGGTCGATAACCAAAGAATCGACATCTACTCCGACAGCCAAGCAGCACTTAAGGCGATACGCTCATATAAGATAACATCAAATCTGGTGTGGGAGTGTCGGAAGGCCCTAAACAGACTAGGTAGTCATAATAGAGTGACCCTAGCCTGGGTACCAGGCCATCAAGGAATAAAAGGCAATGAAAAGGCTGATGAATTAGCCAAGCAGGGAGCAACGGAGGTCATGATAGGGCCAGAATCTTCCCGTAGAATTGCAAAATGCCTAAGTAAAGAGAGCATCCACAAATGGATAAACAACCAGGCGATGCACTGGTGGTATGAAACCCCAGGACAAAGACACGCAAAATTATTCCTTAAAAGCCCTTCGACAAAACTGTCACACGACCTGCTATGTCAAAGTCGAGAAACGACGAGGATGATGGTGGTAATGTTGTCCGGACATTGTAGGCTGAGGAGACATATGCACACAATTGGCCTTGCAGATGACAGCCTATGCAGGTTCTGCCAGGAAGAAGACGAAACCGCGGAGCACATACCCTGTGAGTGCGAAGGCCTAGCAAGGGTGCGGTTTCACTTATTCGGAGAAGGAAAACCGAGGGCAGAGAGCTACGCAAAGGATGCGGTATCCAGGCTATAAGGTCTAATAAAAAGAATAAAGCTAGATATTGAGCTCTAAATATAGGGAGGACCACAATAGATCTGTAAAGGTAGCAGTGGGATAGGACAAAGAGCCACTCCAATTCTAATCTAATCTAATCTAATCTAATCTAATCTAAGCTTAAACTGAAACAATACTGTCAATGAATCTATGAATGTTGTATACACAGTAAGAAATTTTTTTTTATTGTTTATCGTTTTTTTGCAGCCACTATTCAATCAATGTTATTAATTAACAATTGAAAATACGAGACAGGACAAGTGAAGCTAATTATTGGTGGAAAATTTTAATACAATTTCATTTCCAAGATCTCAGAACGAGAGCGAAATATGACCTTTAACAAATTAGCGGAAAGCATTGCAGTAGCTGATCGAATTCCTCTCCCAATTCATTGTTTTCTTCAAGTATGATTTATCATCTAGGGTGAGTAACTTTAAAGTTATAACGAACTAGCTACTCGCCCGGTTTTATAATCTTGTACCAGTTGTAGCATTCTATTTCCCACGCTGGCTGCACATATTCGGAACCACTACTTTCCGTGGAACTATACAGTGCTAAATAAGTTGGGAGTATTGTATCTGACGCTGCTCCATTTGTTTCAATATTCCGCCATTGAACAAATTCATTCATACATGATCTGAGGAAATTATATTTTGGAAATAAGTTTTTACTGTACTTGTTCGAGTGTCGTTTTCTTGTAACATTGCATCCATTTAAGGGTATTGATTGTAATAAAATACAATATACAGCTGAGGAAACGCTGACCTATATAGCGATATTTGAATGTCATGTGATCAAACTTCAGATTTTGTTGCATTATTTATGAATGTGCCACAAAGTTAGCTAAATAATGTAAAAAAATTTTTTCGTGGCAATAAAATGTACATATAAAGTCCAACAAAAAGCACGAGTGACGAAACAATGAGTTACTTTGTATCGCAAGAAAGTTAGGTTTGAATAGCGAACACGTGACATTAACCGATGATTGAAGATAGTTTTGCTCAAGCGAGAATAATTCCAAAACTATCGGGATCATTTGAATACACTTATTAAGTACATTTATGATGGTCAGTTTTCTTAATTTGCTTGGAAACCAATTTCACGAGGTACCTATCTGAATTGGGTTACATTAATCTGATTATTAAGTTCTCGTGAAGTATTGTGTATTTATGAATTATGGAACTTCTCAATCAAGATATCAAATATAAAATAGTTATTTCCAGAAACTTGTCATCGAGCAATCAGAATTAAAAGTACTAAGTCCGGACACCACCTGTCGTAGTACCATAACTCCTACTTGTATAACCATATTTATTTGAAAGGTAGGTACCTATATGTTCAGGGTAATTAAAATGAAACATTTAAAATTTTTTTTTATGATGGTCATGGTCATTTGGTTCATTAATATAAGATAGGCAAATGACCTAGTTTTTTTTTTCAAATGGGATGCCAAACTTTTTTGACATTTTTAGTAACGAAATAGTTACTATACACTCCCAAATGTTTTTTTGTGGAGTTCTTAGCGATCTCAGAGACAACCAACTCTTTCACAAAAAATTTGAATTTACACATTGCTTTTCAAAAAAACGCAGCTAAATAAGATCCCAGGCCAATATTTCAAAATTACCAATGTACAAAAACAAAAGTTTGAAGATTTTTTCAGACTAGATTTTTATTTGGTACGGTATGGCCTTGAATAAATGTTTCATTCCAAGAACTTGCATGCCAATTTTTTTCATATTTTCCAAATGGGACACCTTGCATAAGCACCCATTCTTCTTCAATGCATATCGCATTTTATCCCCTTTAGCTTTTCTTTTTTTTTGTCGTTTGAAAGATATGTGGAGAAATACATTTTTGGTAATAATATAACTAAGCTGTTCTCACTTTAGATAAAAAGAAGATGATATAATGATTTTGTTAATAATTATTGAATGATTATTATCACCACACATGGATGGAAATACCTTTTTTTTTTTTCACAGGAGCAGGTTCTTCACCAAAAGAAATACAGACATATATTTGCATGTGAATATTTCGGAAACAATTTGACTTTTAAATTTGAAAATATAAATTTTTTCCATGAACTATTTATTAAATGAAATTGTATGTTCCAATTTCATTTGGAATTGGGGGGAAATCGAACAAGCGTAACTGAGCCACTTCCATGTTCGAATGACCATGTGGATTCGACGGAAAACACAGGAAGCTACTATGAACCAATATTGCGAGCAAGCGTAACTGAGCCACATCCAGGTTCGAATACACCTTTGGATCTACATGCAAGACGAAAAACGATCGAAAAAGAAATGAGGGAAGAGGGTTATGAATATGCCGGGTAAACGAACAAGCGTAGCTGAGCCACATCCAAGTTCGAATATCCCTTTGGATCTAAATTGAATGTGGAAAAGGACCGAAAAAAATATATATATTGGTTCCTGCATTGAGAGAAGGAAGTTATAATCCTGCCAGGTGAACAGCCAAGTGTAGCTTAGCCACATCCAAGTTCGAATATCCCTTTGGATCTGAATGAAATGCGAAAAACTACCGAAAGAGAAATATATTGGTTACGAAGTTGAGAGAAGAAAGTTATAAATCTGTCAGGTTAACGAACAGAAGTAGATATTTCGTCTTAGTGGACGGTCTACTTTTTGAAAAGTGTTTTTTGGAATTTGAAGGCGTTATAATAGTATAATACTCACTTATTCTAATTGAGCGGTTAGTGATAGTTGAATATTTTTATTAGTATTTTTTCTATTGTTTGATTTTATTTATTTTAAAAATTGATGAATGAATGAGTAGAAATTATGTTTGTGATGATAGTTTTTAATATAATTCATTTACTCAATCAGACTAAAAACTTCCATACGACAAAAGTTGATACCAATAGCCTTTGGATTGAATACATTGATTTGACCACATTTTGTATTCTGGACAAAATTTAATGGAATTGCATCAGCTTTCAGGCGACAAATGAGCTATAAATTTATTAGTAAGCTTTCAACTTGTTATTAATAGGGTATTTTCCTATGAGCGGAAAAAATTAAAAAAGAGTCGGAGCAGGTACTTTGGAGTACTATTATGCCAGAAATCAATATTTCACACAAATTAATTAAACCAGTGATTTTTTATTAACTTAACAAAAATGGTAATTTTCAAATATTTACTCAGTGCGGAAAAATATGTGAGTTTATTGTGACGTCAGAGGTCTCGTTGCTTGCTTGTTTCTTATAGGCCAGCTCAGGTGGGCGGCCGCAGGTCGAGCCGATGGTTCCGATTCAGCTGGTCAGGGTCAAGTCGCTCGAGATGCGGTAGGCGGAGCGACAGGACCACTGACGTCATAAAAAATCAGCGCGTTTTGGCGCGCTATTTAAATAGAAAATTTCTAAAGTTGGTATTGGCAACTTTCCCGCTTAGTAAAAAATTTGAAAAAAATTTGGAGTACTTAACTGAGGTCAGACAATCTTCTAATGGTATTTAAAAAAAATTGTCAAATACCCTATTGATTGAATTCAACAATGCAAGTCATTAATTCAATTTTTTATTGTTAAATCCACCTTGAATATTGTTGGCGGGGGAGGTTTTTGCGGCAAACCACGGGACATCAATTTAGTTTTCGAGGTTGGACAACTTTTTATAGTAAACTTCCTTGAACTTTTCTTGAATTTCCTTGTGCATTTTCCGCCATCATGGAAAAAGGGTTGAGCTCAGTTTTTTTTTAAGAACCCGGCTCTCTGTTGAGATACGAAGATTTCAGTGAATTACATTTCTGTTTTTTTTTTCACGATCTAAAATCAAGGTCCTCCATATTTTTCACGTACCGTGCCGTTTTATGGACTTAGATCGATGTATGTGAGTTTCATTCTCAAATGTATGGATTTTTCGATGAATATCTTAATGTTGTGTCCCTTTAATAATTTGATTAAGGATTTAGGAGTGAAGTTTAGAAATAAAAGTAGCCGGTTCACTTGATATATTTTATTTACCCTATTCACATTTATTACACTATATATCTATTAATGGCTGTGTCCCACATACTACTCATGTACTCCCCACTAGGCCCATATCGGCGCAAGCGCAATACTCAAATATGAATATATTACAATACCTCCCCTCTACAAAGAAAAATTACTCGTATATACATAAAAAAAAATAGTTAATTTAACTTAACGACAATATTATAAGATTAACCTATCAATCGGTTTGACATTTCTTTTTGGGCGCAAATTTTCCACTTTCACAGGCGCACTTTCTACAATTTCAATGCTACCCTCACTATTCTCACTAATGTCACTATTACTAACATTATTTACAATATTTACATTATCGTTATTAGAAACTTCAACTGAAACAGTTTCAACCTCTTGCTTTGTTTCGTCAGAGGTAAAAATTGGGCTACATAACCTCGATTTAATCTGATTCAGATGACGTTTCCAAATGGCATTGTTTACTTCAGGTATTTTAACTAAGTAAGTAGTTTTACCAATTCGCTTAAAAATATTACCTTTAATCCAAGTAACCTTATTAGAATTTCTATAATCTTTAACAATAACTTTATCCTCATTCTTAAATTCTAAATACCTTTTTCCCTTGTGATATTCTTTTTGTTTATTTTGTTTATTTGTAACATAATTTTTTAAAATGGTATTTTTACATTTATTTTCAGGTAACAAAATATCAAATCTCGTGCGTAATTTCCTTCCAAACATAATATTACTAGGACTTTGCCCTGTTGTAGAATGCACCGTATTTCTAAAATCGAATAGAAAATTGTTTATACATTTATTTACATCTATATTTTTATTTTTACCCAATGCATTTTTAATAGAATTTTTTATAGTTTTAACAGCATTTTCTGCTTGTCCATTGGAAGAAGGGTGAAATGGTGGAGAAGTACAGTGTTTAATATTATTCAAGGATAAAAATTCTTGAAATTCTCTAGAGGTAAATGTAGTACCATTATCAGAAACTATTTGGCGTGGTAGGCCAAATCTTGCAAAACAACTACGCAATACATTAATAGTTGCAGTAGAAGTTATAGATGTCATTGGGTAAACCTCAATCCATTTAGAGTGTGCGTCCACAATTATAAAAAAATACCTATTTAGAAAAGGACCCAAAAAATCTATATGCAGTCTGGACCATATTTCCTGTGGCCAAGTCCAAGTGTTTAATACAGCAGCGTTGGGACTTTTTTTATAAATTGTGCAATTTTCACAAGAACTACAAAGTTTCTCGATATCTTTATCTAGTTTTGGCCACCAGAAGTATGATCTAGCTAAACTTTTCATCTTAACAATTCCCATATGAGAGCGATGTAAATCATTTAAAATTAAATTCCTCAATTTTTGTGGAATTATTAATCTATTATTCCAAAGTAAACATTCTTGTTCGATACTTAGATCATTTTTGATTCTGTAAAAATCCTTTAGGTTTTCCTCAATTTTATTAGGCCACCCTGTACGAACATATTTAATAACCTGCGCTAAATGTTTATCTTGAGTTGATTCTTTTTGAATTAGTTTAAAATCAATAGGAAAATTTTCATTATTTTCAAAATAATTTATAAAATTTATATCTACTGTATCATTTACTAGGTTTTGTTCAGGCAGAGGTAATCGTGATAAGCAATCCGCATAATTTTTATCGGATGGTACAAATTCTACATCATATTGATAATTTGATAATATGACGGCCCATCTGCGCAAACGGTTAGCTGCAAATTGAGGAATACCTTTCCCTGGATGAAAAATCGAAACGAGTGGTTTGTGGTCGACAACCAACGTGAAATGCCTAGCAAACAAATATTGGTAAAATTTACCTAGACCAAAAATAATAGCAAGTCCTTCTTTTTCAATTTGTGAGTAGTTAGCTTCAGCGGCTGATAAAGTCCGAGAAGCATATGCAATAGGCTTCTCGGTACCATCAGTATAAATATGTGTAATGACCGCCCCGATGCCATAACTTGATGCATCGGTAATTAACCTTAATGGTAAGTCCGGGTCATAATGCACAAGGATTTCCGCAGATATCAATAAATTTTTTACTTTATTAAAAGCTCTATCACAATTTATTGACCACGCCCACTCCACGTTATTTTTCAAAAGATTATAAAGGGGAAACAAAATTGAAGACAAGTTTGGTACAAATTTTCCATAATAATTCACTAAACCTAAGAATGATTTTAATTGTGTCACATTTTGAGGAATCGGGGCATCAGTAATGGCTACTATTTTATCTTCGCAGGTATGCAAGCCGTTTTTATCGATATTAAATCCTAAGTAACTAATTTGAGTTTTAAAAAATTCACATTTATTTAAGGCAATTTTTAGCCCGGCATCTTGTAATTTATTTAAAACAATATTTAAATTTGAAATATGTTCCTCTCTATTTTTCCCGGTTACTAATATGTCGTCAAAAAAAACTATCACGCCCTCTATACCGTGTAATAACGATTCCATCGTCTTTTGAAACTTTGCTGGCACACAAGCAACCCCGAATGGCGCTCTGGTATATCTATAAAGGCCTTTGTGAGTTGTAATAGTAACTAAATCTTTAGACTTATCGTCTAAACACACTTGTGTATATGCATTAGCCAAATCTAGTTTACTAAAATGTTCGCCCCCCTGCAATTTCACAAACAATTCTTCAATACGTGGCACTGGATATTGATCAATTTCTATAACTGGGTTTATTGTAATTTTAAAATCCCCACATATCCTTATTGTACCGTCTTTCTTCAATACTGGAACGATCGGTGTACCCCAATGACTAAAATCAATAGGCTCGATCACTCCTAATTTTTGTAATCTATTTAATTCTATCTCGACTTTCTCCTTCATTGCGAACGGAAGAGGTCGAGCACGATAAAATTTCGGGGTAACATTATCAGATTTTAAATTAATTGACATCGTACCTTTAGTAAAAGTGCCTAACCCCGGCTCAAAAACTTGTTTATACTTTGATAACACGCTTTGCCAATCTTCCGTTGTATTTACATAATGATTCTCTACAATATTTAATTTAAAAATATTAAAGAAATCGCGACCTAATAAAGGTGGACCAGTAGCACCCTTGATTACATAAATATCTAAATTATTTTTTTTATTTTGATACGTCACTACGCAACTAAAATATCCTAATGGAGCAATAATTTCACCATTATACAAATGAAAAATTTTGTTTGTTTTATTAATAATCAAATGCTCAAAATTATCTTTATAGAATAAATCAGAAATCACCGAAAAACTAGAACCAGTATCTAAATTAAAAGTAAAAGGAATTCCTTCAACAAAAACATCTACTAAAATCGGATTAACCTTGTAATCTAAAGTAAACAAAGAATAGTCATTAAAATCGACTGGTTCTAAATAATGCTGAGTATTTACGGAATTCGAATGTTTATTATTTGTTCGTGATTGTTTTTGCCGGCACACAGGTGCTAAGTGTCCTTTCTTTTTGCAAACATGACAAAAACAATTACGATAAGAACACTTATCTGCTGTATGATTTTTCCTACCACAAACGATACACTTCGGTACGTTTAAGTTGCCGGTAGAGGCGCTGGCTTGTTGCAACGGTGTCGTGGAGGTCTGCTGTTGGTTGACTCTGCCCCTCTGTCGTGCCTTTGCATATGCGTAATGCAAATCCGGCTCCTTCTTGATAAATTTGTCCAAGTTTGAAAACGAAGATGGCTGAACCACCGATTTTGCAGCCGCAATTTCTACCGCTTTTTCGAAAGTTACATTAACTTTTTCTTCAAGTAACCTATCTTGCACCGCACCTCTGTCGTAACCCACTACAAAAATATCACGTAGCACCATTTTTAATTCGGCCGGTTCAAATTGACATGATGCCGCCATTTCTCGAACTCGCGCTGACCACTCTTTAGCACTTTCGTTCGACACTTTTCTCGCGGTGTAAAATTTGTAACGAGCCGCGAATACACTACCTGTAGGCTTAAAATGATCTGTTATTAGCTTACTTAACTCTTGATAATTTTTACTTTCAGGCTCTGTGGGTAAGCACATGTTCGACACTAATTTATATGCTTCTTCATTTAAACAATTCAAAAGGATAGCAGCTTTACGTTTATCATCTTTAATGTCGTTAGCGAGGAAATAATTATCGATGCGCTTTTTGAAAATTGACCATTCCGAATTTGCGGGGTCAAATTCACGCAAATGTCCAATATGGGAAATATTTTCTGCTGCCATCTTTAATTTTATTTGCTGTCGAAAAAAAAGATAAAACTTCACACACTTACGTAGGTTCACTCGTCGCCACTGTTGTGTCCCTTTAATAATTTGATTAAGGATTTAGGAGTGAAGTTTAGAAATAAAAGTAGCCGGTTCACTTGATATATTTTATTTACCCTATTCACATTTATTACACTATATATCTATTAATGGCTGTGTCCCACATACTACTCATGTACTCCCCACTAGGCCCATATCGGCGCAAGCGCAATACTCAAATATGAATATATTACACTTAATAAGGATTAACGATAGGTGAAAAGTGTAGAAGGCATTAAGTGAAGGTCGTGAAAAAAGCAGCAAAAAAGTATTGCATGCAAATTTTCGTATCTCAGTTATTATGGAAAAACTGAATTTACCCTTTTTTGGCAAGAAATGCACAGAAGTTGAGCTTTTTTAGCACCCCACGTGATAAAAAATGGTTAGAACCCCGCATCTCAATATTTATTTTCTAATCGAAGATACTAGAAAAAATGAGTATAGATACTGGAGGAGTGAATTTGTGAACCGATAACGGTAAGTACCTAATTTGAAAATACGTAATGTCTCACAAATAGCGAAGCTTATGATATGTCAAAAGTGTATTTCAAATGTATTTTCCTTGTGGAAATAAGTCAAGACGGTAATTGGCAAAGCACCGGAGGCTCATAACCAGCACGCCGCTTTTTTTACAATGACAATTTTATTGGGTTCTCAGCTTCAGAGAAGAGTTTTTGTTAAATTTCATTAGTTTAATGTAGTTTTGGGTGTTTATAGAGGTACACGTTTTGTGTTTTATTACTATTTTACTGCCCGATTTTTGTAATTTGAAGTGTGCTAAGTGTTTTTCCCCAGAGATCAATTGTTTTTCCTGTGAGTGATACTTGATGTCAAAGTAGTATATGCGGGAGACTTGCACCTTGGCGGGTGTGGGGAATATTCTCTCTCCATATAAGTGTTATTATGAGGAATTTTGGAGTTTTATTTCATAAATTTTCCAGGAAAAACTTAGGCAAATAAAACATTGAGAACTGAATAAGGTTCAGAACAAAAAGTCCAAAAAATAAAACTGAAAAAGAAAAAAATAAGAATATTTACAAAGATAGTGAAACCAATTGTGAAGTGGGAGATGTTGCGTACTCTGATAGTTCCATTAATAGTGATTTTGTAGAAAATCCTGACGTGAATGATTGTTGGTATTGTTTTGTTTGCGTCTATGTCGTTTATGTTCATGAGAAATGTATTGGACTTACAAAAGATATTGATAATTTCAATTCTGCATGTGTATGTGACCAGAATTAGCTTACTGAAGGTAGCTATTAAGGCTGATTAATGATACGAAATGACTAGAATAAGTAGGTATATAATTTGGTTGAGAAAGACCAACGAGTTTAATTGAAGAAACGTTAAATGTTCAATATTGTTAACAAAATGTTCAATAAATATATTGTTTGTGAAATGTTGAAGAATGTTTTGTTCCATTTTCTTCATAAGGAGAGCAAGAACGGTTTCTTCATAATTCAAACTCAGTTTGTGATGTTTTGTATAATATATCTGTGATTTAATCTGCAAAATGTTTTTATTTTCCCTTTTGAAAAGAAGTGTATCTAATGGTGAGGAGAGAGACTTATGTCCCACTTTCCATTCTAATATATAACATATTTCTGTACTATAATATGAAAAAGTAATTATGCATTGAGTTAACCTGAATAAATAAGTTCATTATTATAATTGAATCACTCATTTATAAGAAAATACGATACCTCGAACAAAAATCGTTTCATCTCTCCTGGACTTCCCCTACGACTAGTTCAGTAGTGTCAAAGTAGTTTATTTTTACTGTTTTTCAACGTAATTTATACAGGGTGGGGCAATCTTCTGACATCGGAAGATTATATCGTTGTGGTGATAGATAGAACTTCATAGTTTTGGGTGAGCTAATACAGTTACTGAGGGCACATTTTGAAAATACTTTCGATTCTACAGGGTGCTCTAAAACCACGTAGCAGCACAAACTTACATTTTTTTAAATGGAACGTACTATATTTTGATCAAGAATCGATAAGATCTCACCGAGAGCGTCACAAAAATATAGCACTCTAATATATTATAAGGGGGTGTTTTACAAAGATATGGCCAATTATAAGCAAAAAAGGCCTCCTCTTTAACACTCTGCAAAACAGTAAATTAAAATAAATCAATAGGTCTTTGTACTGAAATGTCATTCACACATCATTGGCTGTGCTCAGTATCAATTACTTTTTTCATCTGTGGCTTCTTTAATACAGGGTGAAACAAAACGCAAATCAAGCAATATCTCAAAATTTTTAAATTAATCACCCTATAAGTCTTTTTACAATTTGTTAGTACAATTAATAAACTTTCAAACGATGTAGTACACTTAGGGCATTAGTTAATGGAAAATCGTAGATATTTTATGATAATGGTCAAAAATAAGTATTCAACATACACAAATTAAATGGTATTAAATTTTTACATGCAACATCTTGTGAATTTTAACATTTCTAAGGCATATCTTTTAATCGTAATTTTGGATGCATCTACAATATCTAATCAATGAAATAAAATGTTTACTAATACCGTAGGTACCTGGAATTACCAAAAATTTCATATTTATTCATGTTTCACTCTCAAGAATTGTTATTATAGGCTCGTTTGAGAATGGGCGAAACATAATCAAGCCATATTCTTGATTATATCAAGTGGGCTACTATCAAAATAGTATCTACTAATAAATGTCAAAGAAATATTGCTGTATTCTTCGTTTGTGTTTAGGAAGTTGATTCAAACACAATAGTTAACTTGTGGTTCCAACAAGATGGAGCATCTGTATATCAGAAATTTTACCGACAGGTGGATAGGAAGTGGTGGACCAATTTCGTGGCCTCCTCTATCTCCAGATCTCACACAGATGGATTTCTTTTTATGGGGATACATCAAGCAACTTGTGTATCAAACGTAACGCATTTTCCACAATAACTCCAGCTATGTTGGAAAGAGTAAATGATCGACATTTTGAACACTTAGCATAAACTACTATAATTTTTATAGAATGTCAATGTTAGTTTATGTGAATGTGAGTGTTCTTTTAATGTTGGTTTTCATAATTGTTAGTTTTTCAAAAATAGAAAAAGTTGGAAAATGAATTACAAGCTTGCATTTTACATAACTAAGATATACTGTTTGTGGTGACTTGAGTAATTATTTCGTAAAGACTACAAACTGCTTTTATATTTATTATTACCTACTATAATGATATTAGCCTACTTACAGTAAACAAAAATATTTCTTCCAACAAATTCCTTCTTTCCTTTCTCTAATGGTAAGAGTAGAAGTCAAAGATATTTTAAATGAATCCAAAATTACGATTAGAATTTATGCCTTAGAAATGTTAAAATTCACAAGATGTTGCATGTAAAAATTTAATACCATTTAATTTTTTTACGTAAAATACTTGTTTTTGACCATTATCATAAAATATCTACGATTTTCCATTAACTAATGCCCTAAGTTTACTACATCGTTTGAAAGTTTACTAATTGTACTAACAAATTGTAAAAAGACTTATAGGGTGATTAATTTAAAAATTTCGAGATATTGATTGATTTGCGTTTTGTTTCACCCTGTATTAAAGAAGCCACCGATGACAAAAGTTATTAATACTGAGCACAGCCAATGATGTGTGTATGACATTTGAACACAAAGACCTGTTGATTTATTTTAATTTACTGTTCTGCAGAGTGTTAAAGTGGAGGTCTTTTTTGCTAATAATTGGCTATATCTTTGTAAAACACCCTTATAACATATTAGAGTGCTATATTTTTGTAACGCTCTCGGTGAGATCTTTTCGATTCTTAAACAAAATATAGTACGTTCCATTAAAAAAAATGTAAGTTTGTGCTGCTACGTGGTTTTGGAACACCCTGTAGAGTCGAAAGTATTTTCAAAATGTGCTCTCAGTAACTGTATTAGCTCACACAAAACTATAAAGTTCTATCTATCACCACAACGATGTAATCCTCCTATGTCAGAAGATTGCCCCACCCTGTATATAAATTGTAAGCCTTTCTAGTTTTTTTTAGTAAACTATACATTTTCAATAGCGAATAACCCATTACGTATCGATTTTTCGAAAAATGTTCATATAAAAAATTTGCCTGAAATTTCTTTGTCCGTCCATTTCTGCAATTATTTTAAAGACTATACTTTCCACCCCCTGGGCAACGGCGAACATTAGCACCACAAAGGATTTGATTATTGAGTGTTCTCTAACTTATTGTGTGAATTTCACGTTGGAGAGCACTCAGTAGAAAAAAAAAAGAGAAAATTCTTGTTTATTGAACTAATACCGCGGGTTACCTGTCTCAATCGGACACCTGGTACAAAAAGTAAACTGATACATAAGCCAATGAGGAGAGCTTTTCAGGAGTTCCGGGTTGTAGCTGTGTCTGTAGAATATTGATAGACCGATCCCGAGTTAGGACAAAGTATGAAACCAAGTAAATATCTTCAAAAGGAAAATGACGGTATTTATAAAACTTTAAAAATAAGTGAACTTAGTAAAGTTGGTATTTGAAATTTGACTTATGTAAAACTGTATGAGACCTTTGAATATTCCATACTCCAATAACATCACAGATCTTGATAGTTCAAATTAAAAATATTTTGAAGAAAGTATTGCTTTATTTTATATAGAGTTTTCTCAAATGACCATAATGCATGGATAAATACTTTGAATTCAGTTAGATATCTAATTGTATATTAATCAATTTTTCTTCAAAGCAATAGCTGTGTATCATGAGTTAACACTATACGGGATGGTACCTTAGGCATGTATTTGTGTTAGTTCCCAGAGTTGTATGTATTTTGAACTCTGTTCCAAAACGATTATATGAATAGTCTCTGAGTACCAATATTAAATGGAGTTTTCAAAGAATGGAGTTTGGTTGAAGTTATATAATTTTCATAGAATCCAAAAACTTCAAGTTCCTATTAAAAGTTCTGGAAATAATGATAAACGGCTACTTCAAGTATCTAAATCCTCGGAATCACAGATTTCAGACTTTTTAAATAAATCAAGTCGGAAGACCAGCCGCATCTTGCGAGAAAACATTTATTCTCTGAGATGGTATTTTCAAACAAAATACCTTTCTGTTGACAAAGAGAAATGTGGTAAGTTTCTCCGCAATACTAATTCGATTTTTGTTGTTACAAGGAACTCAGTCATCAACGAGATAAACTTTATTGTCTTTATCCATAGTGTTTCTAACTTTGTGACGGAGGGAGAGTTTTTTCATCGAATAATGTAAGAAGTATTTTCTCATCTCGATTCTGGAGATGATGTGAGGAGTAAATTTTTCATTTCTCTCCTTTTGATTCCTCACCCTGGTCAACAGATTTATTTCATGTTACGGTAGAATTACCAGTAGTTAATTTATGTCAGAACTTTTTATGAATATTATGAATTTGTTTTATTACTCTCACAAATGTAAATAATAATTAATTCCACTATTTAATGAGAAAATGTATAAAGATTCTAAGGGCCGGTTTCACAAGTGAGATTTATACTAGGTATAGTTATTCTGGAAATAAAGTTATACCGGTGTCTAGGTATACAATATACCTACTATTCCCACGACACTTTGTCCACGCCAGATACATTTATATGGAGAATCAAATGAAATCGACAAAAACTTGCTACTGCTAATGTCATCTTTAAACACCTACTTAGTTGTCACAAAACTGTCAGATTTTATTAGAAGTTTTTATATTGTGAAAGATAATTTCAATCGTACTTTGATAAAAATCCCAATTTCTATAAAAAAAATTAGTTTAACAGGACATATTAGTATTAATATAAATAATATGGATACTGACAAAAGTGACGATTTTAATAATACTTCGCCAGAAATATTGGGAAAATCTGCGAAAGTAACTCTCGATTTGCAAAATTTAGGAAAAGTATGAATTGGCATAAGAAAAATTTGTGGAGTGGAGAAGAAATACAAAAATGAAATCTTTTCAAGAAAAATTATTCAACAGTTAAAAGATAGGATACTTCAATGTAATTTTTGTTTCACTAACCATAAAAATAAATATCAAGATACTTCACTTGTATTATTTAAATTTGTGCAGTTGTAGGAAAAGTATAGTGTGCAACATGTGGGTAGACTACTTTTCCCACTTGTTGCACAATATGCTATTTCCGCCCACCTTTATCCAGAGTATACATTCCCTGGCCTCATTGTGGGGAGGAAAATTAAAAGTGACGTCATGGTACGTCATCAATAAAATAACTTATATGGCATTGACGACCTATACTAGATAATATTGTATAAGTATACATTCTACCGTTTATTTGTAAACAAAAACCTGGATAAATTGAAAATATTTTTACATCAACTTTCATTTTCCTATGATTGCATAGTTTTGAGTGAAACTTTTACAGTGCATGACTATAGCTTGTTTCAGCTTGAAAACTACGACTTACTATATAGTGAAGGTAATATGAACAAAAATGATGGAGTTATGGTTTTTATTAAAAATAAATTCGAATATAAGTATAATGTGATATCTATAGGAATGTGTCGTGCCATACAAGTAATATTAAAAACGAAAAATAATAATCAAATGGCCATAACCTCGATATATAAGCCTCCACCAGTTAATGATGATGAATTTCTCCTTAATCTTGAGACATACCTGGAAGAAGCAAGTAAATTAAAAATTACGGAGCACATTTTAATCAGGGATATAAATATCAATTTGAAATTGACTAGCGACAATGTTTCCAATTATTTGATTATTATGGAAGAATACGGCTTTTGTTCTCTAATAAATAAGCTCACTAGAATTTGCGGTTTGTTTAAAAGTTGCATTGATCACATTTTTTATAGAAGCAGGAATAACAACGTGGATAATTGCATAGCATCTATATATGACACTTTTATAAGTGATCATAGGGGGATTTTTGCATTCATTCCATCATCTCCAACAATAAAATCTCAAAAGGAGCACACTATTAAACACGTAAACTACAACAAACTGAAACAACACTTGCACAAACATGATTGGACCGAATATAAAAACTATATTGACCTAGATCAAAAGGCAACTTATTTAATAGAAACGCTAAGCTCATACATTTCATCTAACACAATTGCGACGAAAGTGAATCGTGGGTTCATTAAAAGAAAAAAATGGATTACAAGGGGTATAATAACTTCTATTCAGAGAAGGAATAAACTCTACAGGAAACTTTCTAGAGAACCCGGTAATATCGAAATAAAAACAGAGTACTTAAATTACAGGAGATTTGTCGATAAAACTATTAAGGCGGCAAAGTTAAATTATTACTCAAAGCGATGAATAACAGAAAGTGAAAATAGTCCCAAGCAATTGTGGACTCTGATAAAAGGTTGTAATAATAATCAAAATGAAGATAAAATAGAAGAAATAGTCACAGAGGATGGAGCCACAGTCAAGGAACCTATACATATAGCACAAAAATTTAACGACTTTTTCTCTGACGTTGGAGAAAAATTGGCAAGAAAAATAAATAACCCAACTAATCCTGTTTGCAAGAACGATCGTATTCAGATGATTACATCCTTCTTTTTAATACCTGTAACAGAGCCGGAAGTATTAAATATTATTAAAACATTAAAAAACAAAAAGGCACCAGGTATAGACAACATTAAGTCTGAAGCTATCAAAGAAATTGCAGAAATGATCGCTCCATATTTAGTTGATTTGATCAATTCCATTTTCGAAACGGGGAAGTGTCCAGCAGAATTTAAAAAGGCCATAATAACTCCAATATATAAAAAGGGGGATAAAAAATGTTTATCAAACTACAGACCTATCTCACTAATATCAACAGTTGCAAAAATTTTCGAGAAATCCCTAAAATCTAGGTTAACTGCATATTTAAATAAATATAATATTTTATCAAAATCTCAATTTGGTTTCCGGGAAGGACTTTCAGCAAGTGATGCTATAGTAGCCTTGATAAACCAAATCTTTGACTCGCTGGATGCAACTAAGCCTTCAATTTGCGTGTTCCTGGATCTTGCCAAGGCATTTGACACCGTATCTCATAGTCAGCTCTTGGTGACCTTGGAGGATATAGGAATTCACGGAGTTCCATTGAACTTATTCAAAAGTTACTCGAGTGACAGAGAACAAGCTGTTAAAATAGAAACTTGTATTAGCCCTAATAGGAGAATCAAATTTGGAGTACCTCAGGGCACAGTTCTGGGACCAACCCTATTCTTAATATACATTAATAACTTGTTTTCTCTAAAAACTAAAGGAAACATCATCGGATTCGCTGACGATACGGCGATATTTTACCAGGGTAATACGTGGCAAGAACTGAAGGAAGAAATAGAGACATATTTCAACAATATTTCTGAATGGTTTGACTGTAGGCAGCTGACTATTAATTTTGAAAAGACGTTGTTTGTCCCATTCTGTAGCTATAAAAATAAGTTACCCCAATTTACCGAGTTGACAATAGACAAGTCAAGGGAAAAAATAATAAAATTTAAGAATAGTATTAAATATCTAGGAGTAATTATAGATTCCCACCTTAGATGGGACTTACATATAAATAGCATTGCAAACAACTTAAGACCACTATTATATAAAATCAAATATATGAAAACTATCTTGAAACCTGCTTATCTGAGAGTAGTGTACCATTCACTTGTTGAATCCAGAATTAACTACGCAATATTATGCTGGGGTTCTGCATCAAAACACACCTAAAAAAATTAGAAGTTATTCAAAGAAGGTTTTTAAAAATAATTTATAAAAAAACGTATACTTACCCAACTAACTCTCTATTCTAAGAAACATCTTTATTGGATATTAGACAAACACATTTTTACAATGTCGTTATATACATTTAAAAGAATAAATCATCACTACTCCAAAAAATCGAAATCATTGAAATTTCTAAGGACCATAATTTACAACTTTTTACCAACCAGATATAAAAATTATTTATTAGAAATTAATTCAATAGGTCTTTTCAAATCATATATAAAATCATTTATCTTACAAGTTGAAAGGTCTACTATTCACTCCCCGATTGAGAGAGATATTTTAAATGTCTAGATTCAAGTATGTAACTAAAAAAAGGGAGACACACGTTAGAAACAGTAAAGGAATACTCAATTGGACAAAAAAGTGTAATGCATCTATAAGCAAGTTGGAATGGACAAAATGTATTTGAAACGTGAATTAAAAAAGAGAACGCTCGCGTGCAACCTGTAAAGGTCTTAAGCGAGTTGTAGTGTAAGTTTGTTTGATTTCTGTTGTAAATTGTATTGTATCCGCTTCACCATTTTTGTCGTGATAATTCTCTTGTTATACATGTTGTTTATTGTCTTTGCTCGTGAATAAAGTAATTTATATGAATAAATACTTATAATAGGAAAAAAATCATATTTATACATTCCAATACTGTTTCAACTGATTTCTTAAATATTGTCAATAGATATAGTTTTATTCATAAGTTTCCTATACCACAAACAAGTATTTACCTATACTTCCGTGGATATTTAGTTTATTCGCATGATATTGTTTTATATTATCTGTGTATTGTCAAATACTATGTATATTTATAGAACACCCAGTATGTAGCACATTTAACATCAATATACAAAATAACTCTTATTGAAAATTCGAATGAAGATAACGTGTATGTACCTACTTATTAGTTTTAGTTATTTATTAAAATTTTTTTGTTACTTCATAAATCAATCATTTGAAATTGAGTTGTTATTTGAGAGAAGCGCAAAGATCATATAAGTGTTACATTGAAGTAAAATACCTTTTCCTCCCTTGAATGATTATTGCCGTGAACAGTAAACTTCATCCTCGGAAGAAAAAGTAGCATTTTGTTTCCTTGTTATACGAATAGCTATTTAAATAACCTGGATAACTTATCGTATGTGCCTTATCCAGGATAAGGCACATACTTTTTTTGTATTTCGCACAATATTTAATGTCAAAAATCTTCTGAAGATTCGGTCATTCACAAGCAATAAATGAAAATTTGTTAAATTCGCTTTCATTAGCTCCATCTGTATGTTGTGATCGACTCCTTTGGACTTGATTTTGACCCACTTTGAACGAACATATTTAATCCAGGCTATGTATTCTTGTCATCAACCATTGGCAATACAAATGATATTTACGTTAGCACCGCTGGTAATGGAACTAACAGGTTTTCGGCTTAGTCCTAAGGTTAGCGTATACATGCCGAGAGGATGTATGACAGTGGGCCTATCATCTGTCACTAACGGAACCTTCAAGATACTGGGCACCCTCTCGTCGTGAGTGAGCCTTATCATGGTAATTGAGGGCTCTGCCATGATTGACATATTTTCCCTAGCTACTTGTGGGACTTTTTATGGAAGTAACAAGAAAACCTTTTAAAGAATTTACAAAGGAGATGGAAGTCGATCTATCGGTTCCAACTGACCTCCCTCTATCATCTGATCAGGAACGAGACTCTTTAGTTCTCCAACACCTGAAAGCAAACCTAGGAAACTAGGTGGTGCTGCTAGGAAGCGACTCAGTCGCCTTCTCAAGAGCGGGGTACCTCACCCATCCGCCTTGAACCAAATTCTAGAGCAGCGGAAGCAGGATCAGTTGCAAGAGGTGAAGAATATTCCCTCTGTGGCTGGTTCGAGCAAGCGCTTACACTCTAATGATGACTCACCCACACAAGAGGCAAAAAAGCCCTGCTCGGCTGATTCAGTTGCAACGTCGGGTAAAATTGTCTAACAAAAACCCTCTTATGGGCAGGCTGTATCCGGCATCAATGTGGGAAATTTACATCTTGAACATCCGACAACTTCTATAACCATCCAACTGGACTCTCTTCAGTACGCTATTATGGCCGATGTAGAGGATATTCCAGGAGGTGGTCCACAAGTGCAGTTCCTGAGCTGTACATTCCGGCCTGGATGGCTGCAGGTCACCTGTATAGATCAGGAAAGTGTTTCGTGGTTGACTGGGGTACTCATTACCCTTCAACCATGGGATGGTGCCTTCCTGAGATGCGCCTTGGGTGACCAACTTCCAAAGCCGCACATCTGTGTGGCTTACATACCTGATGAGGACAGTCATAGACTAACCTTTCAACAGGTCCTCACTAGACTGAGGAAAATGAACAATGGTCTGTTAACCTTGCAGTGGACTGTTCTACAAAAGGAAGTTACAGGCCCTGTTCAAACATGGACCTTCGCCATTGATGATGGATCTATGGCCGAATTGGAGAGGGTGGGTTTTAAGCCTTACCTGGGTTTCGGGCAGGTTGTTTTCCGTCCTAACACCAGGTCTTCCTCCCACCAGGCCGGAGCCGGACCGGGCCGAGCGGAAAACCTCCTGCGGCAGTAAGGAGAGCCAAATCTCCTCACCAGCTTAGGGGTAGTGCACCGTACCGTCGGCACCAGCCAACCAAAAGCTGGGAAAGCTGAATTTAGATTTGGATTTAGACGGCTAACGTCTCTTCTAGGGAACCGGCAAAAGAGACTGAACCTGGTGTCCTGAAATCGAAGACCATCATGGCCTTGATAAAGGCACCAAAAAAACCAGCTTGGCCGGCGACAAGAGGTGATCAGACCTCGTCGACAGCACCAAACACAGGCTCATCATTGGCAGGTGCAGATAGTTGCGTCTTAATTGACCCACCGACTGATCTTCCCAATATTTGAGGATACACTTGCCACATTCAATTGTTTACAGGCAGACTCACAGCATGCCAAGACCACTTCTTACATCCTTGGCAAAAGGTTCAAGGACGAATTAATCGACCTTGCCTTCCAGCAAGAGCCATGAACAGGAAACACAGACCGTCTGAGCAATATTCCTGAAGAGGTAATAGCCTGCTCTGGGGTGAAACCTAGAGCATGTCCATAAATGAGGAAAAATATTAATTATTTTTTGCTTACAGGCTTTTGCACCCCAGATGTAGTAGCCATCCAGATGTACTTACCGGAGAAGAATGGTATGACAGACATAGTCGCCTGCTCTGCATACTTTCCAGGAGACATGGATACTGTACCCCCTCTTGCTATACGGCGATTAATCGACTATAGCAAGAACAGACTTAAGTTAGTCATGGGTTGTGACGCCAACTCACACCATACATCGTGAGGCAGTAAGAATATAAATCGCAGGGGTGAGTTACTCTTTGGAGAAGGGCTATCAGTTATTAATAAGGGCTCCGAACCAACCTTTGTAACTAGAAACAGATCAGAGGTGTTAGATTCAACTATCAGCTTAAACTTTCTGAGCAATAAGATACGGCGTTGGGCTATATGTACTGAACCGTCGTGTTTGAATCATAGACATATTCAATTCAACATTGAATTAGGTCAGACGCCAGTAGTGGAATATCGCGACTTAAAAGCTACTGTTTGAAGTGGATATAGAAATTCCCTTCAATGGTACGTTGATGATGGTTTCACCAAAATTAACAGTTGTGATGGGATAGATACTACGGCGTTAAAGCTTCGCGGAGCAGTGACCTCCTCCTATCATATTTGTCCACTCAAGACTGAAAGAGATAATCGCAACTCTAGTTGGTGGAACAAATGCCTAGAAAAGCGAAAAAAAGAAGTTCGACGACTATTTAACCGAGCTAACGAGTCAGGCAACTAGGAGATTCATAGAACTACTCTAACGAGCTACAATAAAGAAATCAGAAAGGCAAAGCGGGAGTCTTGGAAAAAGTTATGTGAGAGTATTTCTGATATACCTGGTAGTACTAGAATTCACAAGATTCTCTCTAAGAAAACGATTGCCAAGATTGGGTCTGTGAAGCGACCTGACGGCACTTTCACGACATCTAGAAAAGAAACGTTGGAGCTTTTGATTAAAAATCACTTTCCTGGTATTTCGACTCTGGATAACAATCAACCTCCGCACTTTGAGGGCGCAAGGCAGCCAAAAAGATCGATTGGGAGGCAACAAGGAAGTTATCACAGCACCGGCAGTTGAATGGGCAATCAAATCTTTTCAGCCTTTCAAAGTTTCCGGTGAGAATGGCATATTTCCAGCTCTGCTACAAAACGGACTGGAATTGCTGTGGGCCATACGGACCCACACTCTAAATCGGTCAGACCAATCAGCCTAACATCTTTCTTGCTTAAAGGACTTGATAAAGCACTGGACTGCTACATCAGGCGGGTAGCTTTATATAATTCCCCTCTAAGCATCCACCAATATGCTCATCAAACTGGCAAATCAACAGATTTAGCGTTACACAACCTTGTTGAAAAAATTACACAATCCCTTAACAACAAGAAGATTGCGTTGGCCATATATCTTGACGTTTTAAGAGGATTTGACAATGAACTACCGACATCCATTAGTTCGGCTTTGAATGAAAAGGGCATCAAACCAACCATCACCGGTTGGATATATGCCATGCTCACAAAAAGGACAGCCACTACATCTCTTCAGGACGAGACCATCAGCTTTAAGGTTTCCAGGGGCTGCCCTCAAGGTGGAGTACAATACATGTTTTGTTACTTACGAGGTACTGCCGTGTGACCCTCGATATAATATCCACCAAAAGACATTGGACGATGTCCACAGTTGGTATCAGAGGGAACAGATGTCTGTTAACCCTGGCAAAACTGTATCAGTTCCCTTTACTGGGAGATGAAAATTGAAGGATTCTCCACCACTTTTCTATAATGGTGTGGTAAAATATTTGGGATTATCCTATATATGAAACTAACTTGGAACGCTCACTTGGAAAAAGTTATCCATAAGGCCAGACTATCCTTGTGGACATGTCGTAAGATCTGTTGAAAATCTTGGGGCTTGGGACCCAAACAAATATACTGGATATATGTGATGATCGTTGGACCAATGATCATATATGGAGCTATTGCCTGGTAGCCAAAAGCTTCACAGCCCAAGCAAAGCTCTCTGGTTTACAACCTAAGTATATAATAATGTAGTACAAAGCATCTACGGTATTTTAATTTCCTCCTCAATGATTTTATTCTTATACTGAAAATAAGTTTCCACTTCTCAGTTCGATTACCCATAAAGCGTTTTCCAAACTATAATCCATTAATTAATATCTGTAAGTTTTACTGTTTTATAAGTAGGATAATCGTTTCTGTTATATTTTATTGAATCTTGTGAACGCCTCGCTCTATGTCAGTGAATCTACTATTACAACTCCTATTTTTCCTTCTTATCAGCTTCCAGGAGTGTACTTTCCAGAAAAAATTCTTGATATATGCAAAAGTAGTGGAGTCAATATGGTTCTCGCATACTTTCAGGTTGTCCAAAAGAAATATTCATAATATTGCTTATTCAGTAGATTAAATCTGATACCAATTATCCTTCTTGTTCCAGAATTCTTAATATTTTTATATCTGATTTTATAATGAAAAATTATGGAAATAATAACTCGCTTTTATCCATTAATTCGAAAAGTTAAGCCAATTCGAAGGTTATTAAAAATAACAAGATCAAGATCTTAGGATGCAGGATACGCATTTTGGGCGAATTAGGTTTTTGTTAATTTATTTTTTTCCGCCAACTTTCTACTTCTTAAGTCTTTAGAATGGAGGTTTGAATAATTCAAAAGTACCTAATTTTTCAAATCTAGAGCGTTGCTAATACTCGTAATTTCGATCGATTAGTAAAACTTGGAAAGAAGTGTTTTAAACGAAAACTCAAGACGATTTTATATAATAAAGGGAAAAGTGAAGTTCTTGAGTGAGAATATTGCTTTTTCAATTGAACTTGTTCCATTATGGTATTATTTAGGTTATGTTTTCTCCACGGCAAACAATCTTGAAGCTTGGGTAAAATTACGAAACTAGCGAAAATTCACGCCATAGGTAAGTATGCTCAGTTGATTATTGATTATTATCAGCTGTAATATACCAAGAACATTGATAATTTGCGATAGTTTTGTCATAGATTTCGAGAGCGTGTTGCTCAAAGCAAGATGTCTGGTGAAAGTTATGGCAAAATTATTAAAATTTAACAATGTTTGAGGTATATTCGGTTCTGATAAATAAGAACAAGGGAAATTCAAAATCGAGCGGGGGACAGATAGGATAGTCGCATACATAGATGACAGTGATAGTAACGGAAAGGGGGAATATCATGAAACAAATGCTACTAGAATTAACAAAAGAAGGTAAAAAAACGGGATTCAAAATAATTGGAAACAAAACGAAAATAATGAGAGTTGGCAAACAGTGTGAAAACAAAATGATGAAAATAGGGGAATAAAAATTTGAGGAAGTGAAAAAATCTAAAAATCAGCAGTAATGCGGGAACAAAGATCAAAAATGGACGAAAAAATAATGGCTGCTAATAGGGTATACTATGCCAATTAGAAACTATTGAAAAGCAAACTACTAACGAGATACACTGAATTAAACATTTACATTACAATAGTAAGACCTGTGATAATGTATGGAGCAGAAACGATGACAGTGACAAAAAGAGATGGAGAGGAGTTGAGGATAGTAGAACGAAAAATAATGACAACAATTCTAGGGCCAATAAAAACTGACGACAATGAATACAGACGACGTATGAATCATAAAATACTGAGAGAAATGAACGGAGAAGATATAGTGAAGAGAATAGAGAGACAAATAATAAAATGGCTCGGACATGTATGGAAAGGTGAGCAAGCAATCACTCGCTCAATGCTACAGTGGGAACCAGACAGTAGGAGAAAGCAAGGAAGACCCAGATCTAAGTGGCTGAAGGAAGTGAAGGGATTCTATGGGAAAAAATAAGCGAGAAAATAATGAATTGAAGGTGATTGATCCACCCCACAAAGCGGATCTAGGAAGCATTTATGCAGCGCAACTCCACAAGGGGTGCTAGCCACATTTATATATATATATATATATATATATATATATATAATCAGAAAAAGATAGTTGAGTCGATATCTAATTTATTCAGTTCGCA